>OZ023166.1:31207756-31285256 GCA_963678695.2 Diplodus puntazzo | reverse complement strand
AATACCTGACCCATGCCGTACACATAATAACGTTACTCGTGCTTCAGAAAGGCAGCATAGTGATGATGATTACCTGAATGATAATGGAGTAAGATAGCTATCAAAAAGACGTGTGCATGATTCTAACATTTGTGTTCGTAATGTTAAACATTTGTATGTCGATAAAATTGTTGTACACAAAATTCTACTGTCATATACGCGAGTCTGAGAAATTGTTTAACTTAGAATTGTTTTTATGCAAGTATGAATCTAAAAGCTGTGAGTGCAAAGTCTTGTGACTACGACTCTAATTTCTACGACTACGAAGTCTTCACTGTGAACACGAATTCAAGATTGTGGGTACGAGTATGAAAGTGTTGAAATGACGTCAAATAGGTCACAGGGGAAAATAATCGAAGCCCGATTACTCCAAATGTTGCACTGTACCTGTCCTCTGTGAGGGGGGCGGGTCGAGAGGCGAGCTGCCGGAATCGAGATCCCAAGACCAGGAGAGTGATTTACTGATGCTGTAGCAGAACCACAAGGTCCAAAGACTGAAACCATCTGGCGCCCAGTGAAGAAAAAGTGCAGTACAGTAACGTCAATGTGATGAAGCAAATGAAATTAATAGTTTAATGATCGTAGTTACCGTTGTTGGAGCAGAGTGTTAGCTTGCTAGCTTACTTCAGGCGATAGCAGCATTGTTTAATAATCAATAAATAGCTGAGTCGACATGTGTTAATGTTACTCCACCTTAAATTCATCAGGGACGTTTGGAAAGTTAACGTTAGGCCTGTTCAGGTGTTATTTTACAGGTGTAGTTCCTGCTTGTATGTCAGTTAAAATGCTGTTAGTTTTCCATCCTCTTTTGTAATAGGGTCGTTGTAAGCCTTTGGTTTATTGTGTCACAGTTTATGTTAGTTAAAGTTTGCATCAGTGTGAAAGTGTATTACTGTTAATACTCGACACTTTAGCATTCCCATATTATTCATAGGCAAAATAGACCCTGCTGACTGGCCATCTCTTCTAACTGACAAAGTGAGATGAGAGGTAGCTCAGAGGACCATTTCAAATAAAAAAGCAGTTACACATTTCCCAAAAACAAAGTTGGGAGAGTGTCAACATGACTTTTGTAACAGAGTCTTAGTCAATGCTGAAAAAATCAAAAGAAGCTGGCTGATGTACTCAAACAGAAGTGATAGCTTGCACTGCTTCTGCTGCTAAATGTTTTCTCCAAAAGAATACAGACTTAATAAGGAAGGACTAAAGAACTGGAAAAATGCAAGCCACTTGCTGAAGGTTCATGAGGATGAGGATAGGAGCACAATACCACATGGCAACATGGAAGGAGTTGGAGGTTGTTTTCCAAAGCGGCTGACAATAGATAAGAGAGAGATGGCACTCTGAGGCTGAGAGATAATATGTTTGCACAACGCCTTATTTATTCTGCACCTTTATCGCTTATTTCTTTCTCCAGTTTTTATGTGGTGATATTTTTTACTTAAAAGAAATACAATCTTGAATACATACATGCAGTTTCTGTGTGAGTGTATGAACACTGATTGTGAAATTGACTGCAATGCAAGAAGGCAGTTAAGATCTTGCCTAGGGCACCAAATTACTCAGGGCCGGCACTGCGGGTGGAGCTGCTCAGGTGAAGCACCACAGGTAAAGTCAATAATGTGTATATCCAATATTTATTTCATAAAATTGTACCATTTCAACTAATATACAATTCATGGACTTACAGACTTACTGCTTTAGCTTGCAAGCTAAACTGACATAAATCTGTCCATCGTATAAGTCCGGTTTCTTTTCCTCTTTGCTACCCCTCCTCTTGGTCATGTGCATTTGTCTACAAGAAAGCCAGCGGGAAATCAATCAGTGGATCGATGGATTATCATACAAACATTATGACGTGTATATTGTGTAGTCGCATCTGTCAAAAACAAGAGATTACGGCTTACGGGGCGCGTTTGTGTCGCGGTGCTGCAGAGACGAGAGCTGGGACACCGGGCCGGAGGCTCCATTCTCCATGTAACAAGTTACAAGTCGTTTATTTAACCAGCACTATTACTCTGAAGCTGTCTAATCAAGGTAAAAATGAACCATAAAGCAAATGTCCCGCATAGTTCATTTTTAGCTTCTTTCCATCTGTGCTCCTCTGATCAGAGCAGCGTCCATAGCAACGGTCTGTTATACAGAAATTGACACAAATCATAAATCGGTAGAAGTCATATTTTGATCAACATTATGTCTCAAATTAATTATTTCATTACCAGAGAAAGCGCTTGTCTGGTGAGAGCCTCGCGGTGTAAGCTTAGCTTACTCATCAGGATGGTGTATTCACCAATGCTCGTGCAAACTGATAGCGTGAGATTTTGCAGAGATGGCAAATTGCGTCCTTTGACTTGATGGTTGTGTCCCGTTTTAAACCCCAAAAAAAATCCAGAAACTGGTGATTTTTACTTTTTTTTGCGACTAGCTCCTCCATAATTGCATTCCCTGAAAATGCATGCAATGGTGGAGCACCCATGAACGTCTATATTGGCAATTGATGGGCTGGCTGGAAAATGTTAACACTGTGATGCTTTGGGCAATGTTCTGCTGGGAAACCTTGGGTCCTGCCCTGCTCTCCACCGACTGCATGACCAATGGCATGATGGGAAACACCTGGATGCTGCCTGACCTAATAGCTGACTGGTTTAGATGTTGACTCAACTATATGACATTTGATAGAAACGTTTTATTTTTGCTGAATCGGAGAGATTTTGATCTTATTTGTGTGATATTGAAGGTCTACAATACACGCTGTGTGGATGATGTGGAGACTTAATATCCCACATTCATATTTTAAACAGCACAATAAATAATTGTTAGCATCTGACAAATTGAAATCAGCCTGTAAAATATTTAACCACACAAACACTTGTGGTAAGCAGGATGTGTGGATTCAGATGTAAAGTCCTGAAAGTATAAATATGTGACAGATCAATAATGAAAACTATTGTCCTCTATTTTTTGCAAATTAACATGAAGCTGATTTAAGTGAGAATTTATGTAAACTGGAGGTTGATCCATGAACAGAAATCACAGATGGCCTGTGTAGAGTTTTAATAGGCGGTGGTGTCATAACTGTTCACAGACTAATAAATGTGTCTGATCAAATTGAAATCAATAGGACTCAAATCTAACAGGAGGTAAGTGTTTCTGTAACTACCTGTACAGACTGAAGACTGCTGGAAAACTGTCCCACCTGATAGCAGCTTTTTGGCTCTGGACCCTGCTGCTGCTGCCTGGTTTCATCTGCTATCTGTCCAAGCTGCAGTTCATTTTGAACGAACCTATTTTTGCAGACCAAGTCCATCCTTTCATTGAACGGTGTTCCCTAATGGCAGATGCCTCTTTCAGTAGGATATTGCACCCTGCCACACTGCAAAATGGTTCAGGAATGGTTTGAGGAACACAACAACAAGTTTAAGGTGTTGACTTGGCCTCCAAGTTCCCAAGATCTCAATCCACTCATGCATCTGTGGGATGTGTCTGAAGGCCCCACCTCGCAACTTGCAGGACTCAAAGGATCTGCTGCTGACATCTTGGTGCCAGATACCACAGTACACCTTTAGAGGTGGAGTCCATGTCTCGATGGGTCAGAGCTGTAATGGCAAAAAAGGGGGACCTACACAATATAAGGCAGGTAGTCATAAAAGCTATGGCTGATCGGTGGATGTCTGGTAGTTCTCTACATGGCCTATAATCTATACTGTACATTTAGTGTTAAAATGTCAACTTACTGTTAAATTTTCTTCTCTGCTTCACTTATATCTACCGTCACTATATGCTATTCGCTCACTCTCGCTCCACCACACAAGCTACGCAGACTAACAACATGCTGCTCCATTCCTTAAAGAAGCTACACCATTCTTTTAAAAAATGTATTCTTGCAACAAACGCTTTGCTAGGCATCAGCCATAGTCAAGCAGCATTCACATGAACGCACATTGCTAAGACCAGGCCTAGTTAAGACCACGCTTAAGTTCCACTGTAAAGACTAGTCTTACCTAAGACCGACCCCGCAGTTGGGACCTATCTTAGTTTGGACCAGCCGATGCAACCTGCTCCTCAAGAGCTGCCATAATTAGTCATTTAATCAGTTAGTTGTCTGAATTAAGATTAATCTGATCTAATTCTGATAATTGTTCATTGTTTTAGTCAAGCAAAAAACATCAAACATTTGCTGCTTGTCTTTGTCATTTCTGAGAGTAAATAGCCTCTTTCACACAGCTGTTTGCATGCGGGGATCCTGCACCAATTCTCCGCACCCTCCTCTGTGTGGAAGTTTCAGATGCGGAGAGGGGGGAAATTTCGCTCCGGCGCTGATCCGCCTCTGGAGGTAGTATCAGGGCCGCATTATTGCTGAACCGCCCCAGTGTGAACGGATAAGCCGGAGGTGCGGAGCGGGGGCGTGTCGGTCTGACTAGTCTGATAACTGCACAGGTCCTTCACTCAATTAAATACAGAGTAATGTCCCACAAAGCAACGTTACAGGACTGAACAAAAGTAACGTAGTAACTGTAACTGTCTTTGGAAACTTATATGAGGAAAACAAATACCACAGCTGTACATGGAGAAGCGTCCGTCCTCCTGTCTGTCCTCCCGCCTGTCCTCCTGACTCTTCGTCACATTTCTGTCTGAAAAACAGCGTCTGTCACCAGCAAAAAACTTTAACTCACCGAGTGTTTGTGATGAAAATAAATCACTGTGACAGTCAGCCCTCCCGACGGAGACTTCAGGGAATTTTCCTCCAGAAACGGCCTCCGTCCCCACGAGTGAGGAAGTCAGACAGCATCCTGTCCATAACTTAGCGCAAAAAACGTAACTTCGTCACTTTGGCCGCATAAGGCTGGCATTGTCCTCCACCAGAAGGAACCCAGGGCCCACTGCAGCATCGTAAGGTCAGACAATGGCTCTGAGGATTTTTATACCAGTATCTAACAGGAGTCAGGGTACTGTTGGCTATGACATGGAGGTCTGGCAGTGCTCCCCTGGTTCCTCCTTGTGTAAAGGAGTAGATTCCGATTACAATACCACATACAAAACCATTCCCTTTTTGGGGGGTTGTCTTGCTTTTGCCTTTCCACTGCACCTGGTGTCACTGTCGTTTGCACCAGGGCAGGTGAAACTGGTTTCCAATCATCACTGTTTCAGACCGGACCCTTTTCAATGTTGCGCTGCTAAACAGGTATGGTGCGACTGCGAGGGTAAACAGTAGTGCTCTGGTGTTGTGTTACGGTGAAGATGGATAGGATAGACATTGCAGATCATGACTTCACCCGCGAACGTCAAGATGAGCAACTGGAAAGCCGCTGAGATCCGGGAGATGCTAGCATCTCCTCGTCTCTGTAACTGTTTGGTTGTGTCTGCTACATGTGTAGCGGCAAGCTAGGAACGGTCGCTACTTTCAAATTAAAAGCCCCTCGCTAAGAACCCAGTTCTAAACTCCAATGGGGTGCAATGTAAAGCTCTTATTTTGAAGACAAATTCCACCTGCTTCCTGTTAGCTGTCTGTTGCTTGAGGCAGCTAACGGAGGGGGTGGTGCGCTAGGCCGCACACTTCCATTACTAGTGGGAGTTTAACAACGGCGTGTGTTTGACTGAGGAGGCGAGAATATGGGCCACGGATCTATAACTAAATATATCAAGTGTCGCCGCATTTCTACCGATACATATGTTGTACGCCACTGTTCACACCGAACTTCGTGCTTCACGTCACGTCACATGTTTACGCCGACCCCAGTGGCAGCTTTTTGGTAAAGAAGAAATGAGAAACTGGTTGAGAGAGGAAAATTACACCTCCCTTAAAGATAGACAGAGTGCTGCCTTTACCTTGCAGCAAATGTGCTGCCTTTTCTATCTAAAAGGGACTAGTAATTCCTCTCTCAACCAGTAGAAAATGCTGTGAACACCTGATTATGTATGAAAAAAAAAATACCGTCATATACCGTGAAACCGTAGGAATTTTGAAAAATACCGTGATATACATTTTCCGTCATACTGCCCAGCACTAGGCAGGAGGGTAATAAAACACACCAAGCTGTACATAGCCCAGGCCAGCATGAAAACAAAGGAGTTGACAGTGTTCAGTTCAGCACAGCTCACATCATAAGAGCTCAGGGTACACCTCTGTTTATCAAACTGTCCTGCTAAGTGTGTGACCCAAACACAGCTGTCATGAGAAAACATGCACGTAGAATCCCTGGTCAGCATGGATCTGCAAACCTCACTGGCCTGGGTTCAACTCGACTTAAAACTAACTGGGCCCAGGGCCAGATTTACAGCTGGGTGGAACAACAAGTTTCATCTGGTCTGAGTCCAAACACTGCAAGACCAGGAGGAAACCAGAGTCCATGTGAAACTGCTGTAGAAATAAGCAACAGAGAGGTCCCCCTCACTGCTGCTGGATCTGACCTGCATAACACTGAGCCATAATGTGTTTGTCAAGGCCAGGACCACATGCTCAGGTTCCATTAAGTAGGAGTGTTAATACGAGTTCAGAAATAATTAGTCATCTAATCAATTAGTTGACCGACAACAGAAAATCAAATTGACAACAGTTCTAACAACAGCCCCATTCACAATGTACTTTGAGTGTTGGGATTCTGTGCCAATTCTCCACCTCCTCCTCTGTGTGAAAGTCTCAGAGACTGCAAGGGATGAAATTTCGCTCCGGCGCTGATACGCCTCCGGAGGTAGTATCAGGGCCGTATTATTGGAGAACCGAACCAGTGTGAACAGATAAGCTGGCTTCGCATATCAAGAGCGTGTCGATCGGACGGTCAGTTAACTACACAGGTCCTTCGCTCAACTAAATACAGAGAAATGTCTCACAAAGCAACGTTACATGACCAAACAACAGTAACGTAGTAACTGTAACCATCTTCGGCAACTTATGAGGAAAACAATACTGCAGTTATATGTGGAGAAGCGTTTGTCCTCCCGTCTGTTATACCGACTCTTCATCACATTTCTGCCCGAAAAACAGCGTCTGTCCCCGGCAAAAAACTTTAACCCACCGAGTGTTTGTGTTGAAAAAAACAGTAACGGTCAGCCCTCCCGACCGAGACTTCAATGAACTTTCCCCCTGATAACAGCCTCTCTCCACACAAGTGACAGAGCCAGACAGCATCCAGTTTACTGATGGTGATTATGTAATGATATAATTTAGAGCGAAAAACGTAACTTTGTCACTTTCCAGGATGTTTGGTGGGTCAGGATCTCAATCACAACACATTATAATAGCATCCATATGATTATAAACAGTGAGTGGGTTTAGATTAACAGGAGGACACTAGGGATGTAACGGTTACCGGTGTCACGGTAAACCATGGTAAAATTCCCAACGGTGAAGGCTACCTTTTAAGTTTTAATTACCATGGTAACTGCCGTGGTCGATAACCACGGTGTGGAAAATTTGCAGCGCATGCGCAGCGTGCGCTCATTATGTAGTGAAGAAGACATGGCGGAGGTAGGATGTGATAAAGCGGCCCTCACGGCATTTTTCCGCCTTCAAAGAAACCAAATCTGAAGTCTGGTCACATTTTGGTTATTATAAGAATGCTCAGGGACAGCTGGTCGAGGATGGCAGTCCTGTCTGCAGGAGCTGCAAGAACAAAGTTGCTGCGAGGGGCGGCAACACATCCAATTTACTTACTTTCACTTTACGACCATCACCCGCAACTGTTCAGCGAATGCAAGGTAAGCTAACATTAAGCTCAGGTGCATCATGTATGTGTGTGTCGAGTTTTCTCTGTCTAATTTATTGGTGTCACTAATGTAAACTGACCAGATATAACTGAACGAAGTTGATCCGTGATTTGGCACGTTATCTGAACGTTTATTATTAATTGCAAGTTTCACTTTTTAAAGTCGACCTAGTAATTCCCCAAATATTGATGCAGAGCTGCAGTGAGGAGGATTTGAGACAAACACCTATTGGGTGGACTGAGTTAGTAAACGCAAACTGACTGAGATAACTGACTTTCATCTCAGCTCCATTCACCTGAGCAGCGTCTACCTGTGGCTCAGCAGCCATCTGACCAATCAGATTGACTGATATGGGTGAGGGAAAAAATCGATTCACATAAGAATCGGGATTCTAATCATCCACAATTCTGAATCGATTCATAAACTTCAAAAATCGATTTTTTATTAACGTTCCCCCGTCTCTCTGTGCGCCCCCACGGGCTTCCGTACACAGCGTTGCAGGAAGCTTGGGGAAAGAAAGACAAGGAATTTGTCTTCAAAATAAGAGCTTGACACCCCATTGGAGTTTAGAACTGGGTTCTTAGCGGGGGGCTTTTAATTTGAAAGTAACGACCGTTCCTAGCTAGCCGCTACAACAACAAGCTAACAACGAAGACAGCTTCAGAGACCTAGGAGACGCTGCATCTCCTGGATCTTAGCAGCTGTCCAGTTGCTCATCTTGACGTCCGCGGATGAAGTGGTGGACTGACTGCTGTGATCAGCTGTTTCCTGGTTTTAAAACTCCTCAGCTGTGGGGCACACAGCAATGCCGGTCATCCACACCTCTGCCCATCTCACGCAATTTCCGGCATAACAACGTCTCGGATTTAGATCGGAATGGAGTTGGATAAAAGTGTACCCTCCGAGGTGGCAAATTGGCGGACCAGGACAGACCCCCAATTTACCGGCTTCTGTCTAAATCCGTGGACCGAGCCACAAAAAGGATGGTCAAATTGGCGACTTGCTGCCCAGTATAAAAGCAGCTATAAACTATGCAAACAAGGGCAGCCATGCACTGCAGGCACAATGTCAAGCAGAAGTGCACAAAAAGAAGGTGCAGGTCATAACATCCGCACACAGTGTAGCCAGCACCTTCCTTCAAGCAGAGAGACAGCAACTTTTTTCGAAACCCATATTCATCTAGTCAAAACACACTCTTTAAGGGCTTGCTTTTTTTCATTCTGCAGCAGATTGCACTATCAGAGTTGTGCTGTTGCGCATTTTATGGAGGAAGTTCTCATTTCTTATATAGCATAATGTGACCATAGATAGATGTTACCTTTTGTCTTAAGTTTGCCTTTGTGTCATTACATCATTGGAATCAGTTTATTTAAAATCACATTATCTTATACAAACTGTATTGTTTTGATGCCATAATTTGCCTTAACACACTATGCATTGTATCAATTTTTGAATCGAGAATCAGTTAAATCGAGAATCGGTTGAATCGAGAATCAATTTTGAATCGAATCGTGACCCTAAGAATCTGAATCCAATCGAATCGTGAGACACCCAAAGATTCACATCCTTATTGAGTCCACTGACAACAGAAGAGCAGGCAGACAGAGAGACAGTCATATATATATATATATATATATATATATATATAATATATATATATATATATATATATATATATATATATATATTAGGGACGCGTTAACGCAACGTCCTCTTAACGCCGTTAATTTTTTTAACGCGCGATTAACGCTCAGTATATTTAAAAAAAAAAAAAAAAAAAAAAGCAAAACGCGCATTGTATGATTACGGCCGTCGGCGGCACCCGTAGTCTTGATACAGAGGGTGGCAGAAGAAGAAGAAAGAGAATCAGAAGAAGAAGAAGCAGGGTTGGCGGTTCGTTAAAAACACGCCGGACTGAAAAGCAGCACTCGCTGCAAACTCCTCATCTCTGCTGTCACTCACGGTGGCGGACATTTATTTCGCCATCGCCCTGATCATTTTGCGGGACACTCTCTCGTGTTGTGGCCGTTTGCTGATAACTCATCCCCGCATGTTTATCTCAGGCTCCTCGCTAGCCTTCTTCCTCCCTCCAGCAGGCAGAGTAACGTCTAGCGGCTGCTTCTCCCGAGTTTTCCTCTAAATATATCACGACAGAAAGTTTGAATTTCAAGTGGTACTTTTTATTGTTTTGCTGCACCGGAGCCATGGCGATCATCAGTGTGATACCGACTGACAGAAAGCAGCACACTGCGTGAAAAAGGCGAAGAAGAAAAACGTGCAGTGTCAGTGGACACCACTTGCAAGCCAAACACACGGCAGATGCAGAGAGCCCGTCGCCCCCCCGCGCCAAAAGCAGACAACCCTGGATTTATTTTCCTGCATGATTTGAAGTGTTGAATAAACGCTGAAAGCGCAAGCATATTTGACCTTTCTTATGTTGTTAAAAGTATTAAGAACATGAAAAAATACATTAAGGTACATTTAGAACAGAAAAAAATGTGCCAAAAAATTGCGATTAATATGCGATTAATCGCGAGTTAACTATGGACAAAATGCGATTAATCGCGATTAAAACAATTGATCGTTTGACAGCCCTAATATATATATATATATATATATATATATATATATATATATATATATATATATATATATATATGTAATATCGGAAATATATAATACCTGTGGATTATTTGACTATATCTAAAGAATAATATAAAATGGTGAATATAACAAGTGTCTAGATAGCGATAAGCACCAAAATAGAGTATTCATAATTAATTTAACAATAATCCTTTTTGTTTTGATATAAAAAATGATCCAACCTGTTTCTAACAAAAGTAATATGATTTAAATTGTGAGTTTTGTGATCTGTTGGTTGCACAGATGACAGTAATAATTAATAATGACATGTTCTGTTCATTTTTTCACAGAGAGGATCTGCTGGCCAACCAAGTGCTGCTGCCAGTACATCTCATTCTATCTCTGTGACGCAGACATTAAAGGATACGTTTCAAAAACAGGCTGCCTCATCACAAAAAGCCAATGACCTATTTTGCACAGTGATACATTCTTTTATAATTATTTAATGTTGATTTTGCAGTGTTTTGTTAAGGTTTTGGATTTAGACTATTTTAATGTATAATAAATATATTTAAATATAAATCTTGGTGAAATCATTTCAGTTTATCAGTGTTTTTTCAACATTTTGAGGACATTTTAAAAATACCGCGGTATACCGATAACCGTGATAATTTTGGTCACTATTACCGCGGTGTGAGATTTTCATACCGTTACATCTCTAGAGGACACCGGGAAACACCTTGAAAACACACAGACATCTTCATCATGAAGTCTCTTTAGGAGCCGCAATCTGTGTTTTGTTTTGGTCATCCAATACAGCTACTGACTGTTAATTGGTTTGGTTTTGTCCATAGCAAAACATGAGATTCTGCATTGAGACATTCGAGGAGACTAGAAAAATTGCATTTCCTGCGAAAATACAGTGTGAATGCTGAAGGCTGAAGCGAAATCTGCTGAATGTACTGCCGAAAAGTTGAAAAAGTTGAAGAGCTGAAAAAGTTGAAAAGTTAAAAGGCCGAAAGAGCTTAAAAAGTTGAACATGTTGATAGCTGAACACTTTCTGTAGCTGAACATGAAGCTGAATGTATAAAGAGGCTGAAAAAGCAGAAAGAGGAATATTTTTAAAAGATGAAAAGACAGAAAAGCTGAAGAGGGCTGGAAGAGTTTAAAAAGTTGAACATTTTGGGGGGCGCTAGTGAGCACGACATGGTGTAACACGCTTTCTCCAGAGCTCCGGTGGAACCACTATTAATTTAGAAAATATACTACACCCTCCGTATGAATAACAGCCAAAATTTTAAAATCGACATCCTGAAACCTCAAGGATACAATAGTGGTCAGGAAAATAACTTTAATGGCGACAAAACTCAGGAAATTCAAGTTCGACGGGACCTCCAGCAACAGGCCGAGCGCAGCCGCGGAAAAAAGTGTATCAGAAGACCCCGGTCAAACATCACCTACTACCCGGAAACAACACGCAGCAATGGAGGCTGACACGCTGAAATCAGAAATCCTCTCCTCCCTGCGAGCGGACATAGGCTCGATAATACAGAAAGAAATGAAGAACGTACTCTCTGAAGATTTTAACTACCTGAAAAGTGAGCTACATGCTATCAGAGCAGAGCTAGCTAACAATACAGCAGCCATACACTCTGAAATGGACCAGGTGAAAGCCAACATCAAAGAGGTGGAAGGTGGTTTAACTACGTGGTCGGACGAAATGATCGTGATGCAAAATACAGTGAGTAAATGTAAAACCCAATGTGCGCATCGCTGGAGTGGCTGAAAAGCCGGGCTCCAGCTCCGCAACGGCGGTCTCCAAACTTTTGAGAGAGGTGCTGCAGATGGACAGAGACCTCAAAGTGGACCGAGCACACCGCAGTCTAGCACCTAAGAGATCGGATGGGAGACCACGGGTGATAATTGCGAAAATGCACCACGACCAAGACTGCATGGACATTTTAAAACGAGCCCCACTTCGTCTTGGCGGAGAACAGATATCCATTTACCCGGATTTCACAGCCAGCGTCGTGAAAGCCAGGGCGGCATTCAATGACGTAAAGAAAACGCTCCGCAGCCACCAGGGTGTCCACTATGGCCTTCTATTCCCCACGAAGCTTCGCATTACATTCAACGGAGAGGACCGATTTTCTGGAGCCAGCCGAAGCCATGGACTATGTGAACAGGAACATAACTCCAGCATCAGCGGCGGAAAACGGAGAGTGACTCTGTCCCGTCCCCACACTGGCCCAGTATCCAGCCAAGAGACAGCACTTTTATATCCTTTAAAACTTAATGTAAAAACGAAGGACTGAGACAAAGTATATGTTAACACAGCGCAAATGATGGTAATGTTATTTGCTTTCTTCTGCCTCCTTTATCTCCCAGATCATTGAAAGACACTGAAAGCATTTCTAGTTAACGTCTGATCAGAGTCATAAGTTACTGTATGAATATGCAGATATGATGCCATGGGATAATATCTTAAGGCAGCATTTCAGATGTCATTTAATTTGCTTCCTTTTTCAATGTTTTATTATTATTATTTTATATGTACCATTACTTATTAAAATGTACTCTAGATAACATGTACACGGTTCTACTGGAGCTCAACTCCAGCTGTTAGTAGCGAAGGCGAACAGAGGCGGTTTGCATAGCTGCCTGTCCACCAGCAGCTTAGGCCCGGGAGCCAATAGGGCAGGCCCGGATACTCCTACCCTGAGTTATCGGTTTATCTGTGTTCCTATATGACTGTTAAAGGATTGTTTACCCTTACAGTTCAGATCCCCTGTTCCCCCGGGATCTCTTTGTTCCAGAGGAGCACCTATGCTAATGCATTTTACAATGCCTCAATCTCAGTTATTACATTGACAATGTCCTCTTCTTTCTTTGGTTTCTTTGTTTTGCTTTCTTTCTCTCCCTCCTCATGTCTACCTGCCCACCTATTACATATCAAACACACCTTAAATTATAGGTTCACTTAAAACAATAAGTTATAGTGTTAGAGGACTCCACAGCCCTATCAAAAAAAAGAAGGTCTTAAACCAGTTGAGACAAATAGGATGTCAAATTGCCTTTTTACAGGAGACCCACCTCCCAGATATGGAGCATGACAAGTTAAAAAGATCCTGGGCGGACAAGGTCTACTACTCTTCACACAAGTCAGGGAGGAAGAGAGGAGTGTCTATTTTAGTGCACACATCAGTAAATTTTACAGCCACAGCATCCCATAAGGACACTGAAGGTAGATTCATTTTAGTAAATGGAATCATTGATGGGATTGAGATATCTTTAATGAATGTTTACGCCCCGAATGAGGATGACCCAGTCTTTATAAAACACATATTTAATTTTCTATTAAAGAATAGTACAGGACTCCTTCTGATGGGAGGAGACTTTAACTGCGTCATGTCACAGACCCTGGACAGACAACCAGCTCCAAAAACACCACTTTCAAGAATGAGCAGAATGTTAAATGGTCAATCTAAAGAGTCCGGTCTAATAGATATATAGAGACAAAAATTCTCGAATTGTAAAGACTTTACATATTATTCAAGTAGACATCAATCCTGTTCTAGAATTGATTATTTCTTTACCCCCAAGTCCGAGATCCATAAAGTAGTCGATATAAAAATACTCGCTTTCAGATCATGCCCCCCTGCTGTTGTCCTGGGATTTGGGACACAAACCAACTTCCAGGCTGTGGAGATTAAACACATCTCTCCTAAATGATGAGAAGTTTATCACCTTTGTTAAAAGTGAACTAAAATTCTACCTAGAAACAAACTGCACTCCAGAGATATCGCCACTTGTATTATAGGATTGTGCCAAAGCCTATATTAGAGGCCATATTATTGCTTTTTCGAGTGCCCAAAAGAAGAGAAAAGAAGCCAGACAAAAAGGATTAGAGGAAACGATCAAACGATTAGAACAACAACACAAACAGGCACCATCCGTCAGTTTACTGACCCCGCTTAAAGAAGCATGGAGAGAACTAAATAACTTAATTTCTGACAAGATTGAAGGCAATTTACGATTTGCGAAGCAAAAATTCTACAAACATGGAAACAGAGCAAGCCGGTTGTTGGCTTTTCGTTTAAGGAAACAGCAATCATCAAATATTGTACAAAAGCTAAAATCTAAAAATTCAACTACCTTTCTTACAAAACCAGATGAAATTGCTGAATCATTTGCAGATTTTTATAAGGCTTTATACCAAAACACGGATACCTGCTCTGATGATGAACAATTAATGCATTACCTGAAAGACTGAACTCTCAGATTTGATGACAAAAGAATTAGATGATCTCATAAAAGAAGGGGAAATACAGGAGATAATATCGTCATTAAAAAATAATAAAAGTCCAGGCCCAGACGGCTATGCTAATGAATTCTATGAAACTTTTAAAGATGTAATATCACCTCTATTACTGAAAGCATACCATCATGCTATCATGGCCCCCTCCTGGAATGAAGCAACAATAGTAGTTATACACAAAGAGGGGAAAGACCCTACAGAATGCCAGTCATATCGGCCTATATCGCTACTGAACGGGGACCTTCGCATACTAACAACCATTCTGGCTAAACGAGTGAGCAAAATTAGCACCCACATTATACACCCGGATCAGACTGGGTTCATCAACGGAAGGTATTATGGAGATAATATTCGTAGGCTGCTAAATTTAATAACGTATTCACAAGGGAAGAAGCAAGAGACAATCGTTCTATCACTTGATGCACACAAGGCTTTTGACCGTGTATCCTATGAGTATAGGACGCAAAGTCCCGCAGCAGTTTATAGATGGAAGTGGATTTAAATGGCCCAAAGAAGGTATTAAGTATCTTGGGATATCCCCCATCATTAAAGAAAGTATACGATGCAAATTATAAGAAAATAATTAAAAATATTAGCAATGATATGGACAGATGGACGGCACTCCCTTTATCCCTACTAGGATGCGTGGGAAGCATACGGATGAACGCACTGCCCAGGTTACTTTATCTATTCCAAATGCTACCATTAGAGATACCTAAATGCACATTTGAAAAATTGGACAGACTGTTCTCCAGATTCATTTGGCAAGGGAAACGTCCAAGGGTCAGACTTAAAACTTTGCAACTCTCCAAAATATTAGTTTTGGGCAGCACAATTAAAACCTCTGACAGCGTGGCTCAGAGACCTCACAGACACACGATGGCTCAACATTGAAAAAAGTCTATGTCAGCATTCTCTATCTGAGCTACCCTTTCTAGATATTTCTCTGAAAAACACTGAGATGGGAGAGTGGACTATGTCCACCCTAAAGATCTGGAGAGAAATACAATCCTCATTTAAACTACCCAGACCAATTTCCTCACTAACAAGCATAGGCTCAATTAGGAATTTTACACCAGCCCAATTAGATATAGGATTTAGAAGATGGTCAGAATATGGACTTAAATATATCCATCAATTATTTGAGAAGGACACTATGAAATCATTTGAAAAATTAAGGAATAATTTCCTCCTCCCCAAAACTGACTTTTTCAGGTATCTACAACTGAGACACCTTTTAACAGCACAGAAAGATTGGGCCACAATTGCAAATCCCACAGGATCCATAAGTCCATAACTTTCTATATTCTTCAATTTAATTTTACTTCTCCACTTCATTTTGTTTCATCTTATCCTTTTTTTCCTTTCTTTTTTCTTTTTTTCTCTCACCTGATTTTCTGTTGTTTTTTTTACCCCCTACCTTGTCTCGTAAAACAACTAATGCACATGTAACTGATGATATGGTTGCACTGAAATAAAAGATTAAAGTTAAAAAAAAAAAAGCTGAACATTTTCATAGCTGAACATGAAGCGGAATTTTTGAAGGAGTTGAAAAGGCAGAAAGATGACTATCTGAAAAGGCTAAAAAGATTTAGAGTAAGAGGTCTGAAAGAGCTTAAAAAGGTGAAAAAAGACTGAAAAGGCCGAAAAGTTGCAGAGTAAGAGGTCTGAAAGAGCTTAAAAAAGTGAAAAAAGACTGAAAAGGCCGAAAAGTTGTCGAGTAAGAGGGCAGAAAGAGCCTAAAAAGGTGAAAAAAGACTGAGAAGGTGGAAAGTGAAACGCAGAAAGAGCTTAAAATGGCTGCATCGTCTATGTAAAGTAAAAGATGTGGGATCCAAATCCAGCTGAAGAGAAGTCTTTCTCCAGATTTTGCAGCTGCTCTACACTGTAGCAATGATGTCACGCACTCTGGCTCACCAATACACACGCATTCTTCAGATACACACGCTGGAGAAGTAGCAGAGACAGAGATCAAAATGTCCCCATAAGGATGAATGAGAATACGCCTCCCAAACCCCAGCAATTTTTGAAAAAACCGTGATGGTAATCGCCGAAATATTTGTATGCTGAGTGAGAGGAGACATGACTGAACTCGCTCATGTCGTTTTTATTTCTGTCGAGTGAGAAATGAGGGCACAGGATCGAGAGACAAATCAGGTAGCGTATGCTCTCGGCCAGAAATTTAGCCTCAAAATAAACATTGTGGCTTATGGGGCTATATTTCGACCTCTTGTCGCTCTCGGGCTTCTAAATCCAAAACTGTAAGTCCCACATCTGGAATAAGACCTCCAGCTGACACCCAACAAGATTTCCTACATTTCTATGCATATATTGTCTATGTCAAGTAAAAGATGTGGATTCAATATCAAGCTGAAAACAATTTTTTTTTTCTATCCTCGAAGCTGCTCTCCACTCAAGTGATGATGTCACGCACTCTAGCTGACGCAATACACACCCATTATAAAATCAGAAGAGGAGCTAAAAGTTCTTAAAACTAAAACTGCGACCATTTCAAAACCATACAAGATTTTTAAAAACTGAATACAGGGTCAATAGTTCAAGGTCTTGGGACTGGTTTAAAGTTTGAATGGTGTCTCCAGCTCAACGTATGAGGAAAAAGAAGAGGTTGAAAGGCAATGAGTTTTGAAGAGGATTTGAGGATATTCCCATTTGCGTCAACCTGATCCAAATCAGCTGTGCTCTTGCTTGGTTGGAATGAAAACCTGCAGCCACAGCGGCCCTTTCCTGGATCAGTTTGACACCACTGGTCTATGTAAAGTAAAAGATGTGGGATCCAAATCCAGCTGAAGAGAATTCATTCTCCAGTGTTCCAGCTAGTGTCCGACCGATAGGGATTTTTTGGCCCGATAATGATAGCCGGTATTAGAGGGGGTGCAATCACCGATAGCCAATATGCAATCGATACAGTGAGTTTTTGAGCTGGAATGAAAACAGGCCTTGGATTGTGCATAGATTTTGCACCGATATGATTATGCAATTGTACAGTCACAGTGACAGTAGTACAGATAGATGCTTTCTCAAACCAATGTCCTTATTCAAGACTTAACATTTAATAGACTTTTTTTAAATGACATTTAACATTTGAACTTGTTCAGTCAAGCTGAGAAAAAATGCAGATTGGCACACAAACAAAAATAAAAATAAATAATGTAGCAGAACTTTCAATAAATAAATAAAAATAAATAAACAAATCTAAATAAACAACATGCTGTCAGTCATGCCACTGTGCATAAAATTAGCATAATGCGTTCCCCCTCTCAACATACTCTTCCTCCATCTGTTCTCCTTTCCTCTATCCTGGTTCATGCTAGCAAGTGGGTGATGGGATGGGGACTAACTTGCAGCGGCCCGTGCCTTGCATCTGTCTCTCTACCCAAACTATGTTGTCGTTGGTCAGCATAGGGAGAGACTCTGAGTACTTTACCACACTGTCTACTAACACTTCCAGTCTGGGACGGCTCACCAATAATGTGGCCCTAACTACCTCCAGAGGCGGATCAGAGCCGCAGCGCAATTTCTCCCCTCTCCACATCTGAAACTTTCACACAGGGGAGGGTGCAGAGAATTGGCGCAGGATCCCCGCATGCAAACAGCTGTGTGAAAGGGGCTAGTGAGTGGCAGGTTGTTATACAGGAAGCAGAGTGGGGGAGGGACTTCACTGAAATGTGAGCTGAGCCAAAGTCTCTGGCTGAGCTCAGCGCGCCCCATTGGACAAAATAAATCAGTACACCAGCGCGTGCTTTTGTCATTGTCACACTTTTTTTTCTATCGGAGCAACATTTCACCGATAAGATAGAACTCCCGATAGAAATTGGGCCGTTCTATTGGGCCCCGATATATCGGTGGCCGATAATCAGTCGGTCACTAGTTCCAGCTGCTCTCAATCAAGTGATGATGCCACACACTCTAGCTCACGCAATACACACGCATTCTTCAGATACACACGCTGGAGAAGTAACAGAGACAAAGATGAAGAGGTCCCCATAAGAATGAATGGGAAAACACCTCCCAAACCCCTGCGATTTTAGAAAAAACAGTAATGGTTATGGCCAAAATATTTATATGGTAAATGAGAGGAGACATGGCTGAACTCGGTCATGTCGTTTATATTTCTGGAAAGGGAGAAATGAGGGCAGGAGAGCGAGAGACAAAACAGCTACCGTCTGCTCTTCTCGAGAAAATTAGGCTCAAAATTAACATTGCGGCTTATGGGCAAGCAGGTGGAGTGCTTGTCGCTCTCAGGCTTCTAAATCCAAAACTGTAAGTCGTACATCTGAAAGTCAACAAGATTTCCTACATTTCTATGCATATATTGTCTATGTGGAGTAAACGATTTGGGATCGAAATCAAGCTGAAGAGAATTTTTTCTCCAATGTTTGAAGCTGCTCTGCACTCTAGCGATGATGTCACGCACTCTAGCTGACGCCATACACAAGCATTATAAAATCAGGAGACGGGCTAAAAAGCCTTAAAACTAAAACTGCGACATTTTCAAAACCGTACAAGTTTTTTAAAAACTGAATACAGGGTCAATAGTTCAAGGTCTGCTGACTCGATGAGTTTTGCAGAGGATTTGAATATTTTCCCATTTGCGTCAACGTCAATTTTTTTTTGAAAAAGCTGAATTTCTGAAAAAGCTGAAAGGTTGAAAAGCTGAAAAGCTCGAGGCTGAAAGAGCTTAAAAAGCTGAACATTTTGATAGCTGAACGGTTTGAATAGCTGAACATATGCTTAAGTTATAGCAGAATAAAATTTGAAAAATTTCCCATAAGGTGAATGGGGAAAATTTTGCAGAAAAAGCTGAATATTTCCAAAAGTATAATAGATAGAGAAGCCAAAAGTAATAGCCATCATGTCCTTAAAAAGCTGAACATTTTGATAGTTGAATGGCTTCAGTAGCACAAAATTTGTAGGAGCAGATAGGTGCCTAGAAAAAGCTAGAAAAATTGTATTTCCTGCGAAAATACAGTGTGAATGCTGAAGGATGAAGCGAAATCTGCTGAATGTACTGCCTAAAAGCTGAAAAAGTTGAAAAGTTCAAGGCCGAAAGAGTTTAAAAAGTTCAACATGTTGATAGCTGAACAGTTTCTGTAGCTGAACATGAAGCTGAATATATAAAGAAGCTCAAAAGGCAGAAAGATGAATATTTTTAAAAGATGAAACGACAGAAAAGCTGAAGCGGGCTGAAAGACTTGAAAAAGTTGAACATTTTAATTGCTGAACATCAAGTTGAATGTTTGAAGGAGTTGAAAAGGCAGAAAGATGAATATCTGAAAAGGCTAAAAAGCTGTAGACTAAGAGGGCTGAAAGAGGTTAAAAAGGTGAAAAACGACTGAAAAGGCCAAACAGTTGTGGAATAACAGGGTTGACAGAGCTTAAAAAGGTGAAAAAAGATGGAAAAGGCAGAAAAGTTGGAGAGTAAGAGGACAGAAAGCATAAAAATGTGAAAAAAGACTGAAGAGGTGGAAAGTTAAAGGCAGAAAGAGCTTAAAAAGGTGAAAAAAGACTGAAAAGGTGGAAAAGTTGGAGAGTAAGAGGACAGAAAGAGCATAAAAAAGTGAAAAAAGACTGAAGAGGTGGAAAGTTAAAGGCAGAAAGAGCTTAAAAAGGTAAAAAAAAGACTGAAAAGGTGGAAAGTTAAAGGCAGAAAGAGCTTAAAAAGGTGAAAAAAGACTGAAAAGGTGGAAAGTTAATGGCAGAAAGAGCTTAAAATGGCTGCATCGTCTATGTAAAGTAAAATATGTGGGATCCAAATCCAGCTGAAGAAAAGTCTTTCTCCAGATTTTCCAGCTGCTCCCCACTCGAAAGATGATGTCATCCACTGGAGCTCAGGCACTACACACGCACTCTTGAGATACACACGCGGGAGAAGTAGGAGAGCCAGAGATGAAGAGATCCCTATTAGAATGAATGGGAAAACACCTCCCAAACCCCTGCAATTTTTGAAAAAACTGTAATGGTTATGGCAAAAATATTTACATGATGAGTGAGAGGAGACATGGCTGAACTCGCTCATGTCGTTTTTATTTCTGTGGAGTGAGAAATGAGGGCACAGGAGCGAGAGACAAATCAGGTACCGTCTGTGATCCTCCAGAAATTTAGCCTCAAAATTAACATTGCGGCTTATGGGGCTTTATTTCAACTTCTTGTCGCTCTCGGGCTTCTAAATCCAAAACCGTAAATCCTACATCTGAAATAAGACCACCAGCTGACACCCAACAAGATTTCCTACATTTCTATGTATATATTGTCTATGTCAAGTAAACGATTTTTTTTATTATTTAATAATAAACTCCAGAAGAACAATAGCGTGAATGCTGTGTCAGCATTCACACTAATAAACTCCAGAAGAACAATAGTGTGAATGCTGTGTCAGCATTCACACTAATAAACTCCAGAAGAACAATAGTGTGAATGCTGTGTCAGCATTCACACTAATAATAATAATAATAATAAACCCCAGAAGGACAATAGTGTGAATGCTGTGTCAGCATTCACACTAATAATAATAATAATAATAAACCCCAGAAGGACAATAGTGTGAATGCTGTGTCAGCATTCACACTAATAATAATAATAATAATAATAATAAACTCCAGAAGAACAATAGTGTGAATGCTGTGTTAGCATTCACACTAATAAACTCCAGAAGAACAATAGTGTGATTGCTGTGTCAGCATTCACACTAATAAACTCCAGAAGAACAATAGTGTGATTGCTGTGTCAGCATTCACACTAATAAACTCCAGAAGAACAATAGTGTGAATGCTGTGTCAGCATTCACACTAATAATAATAATAATAATAAACCCCAGAAGGACAATAGTGTGAATGCTGTGTTAGCATTCACACTAATAATAATAATAATAATAATAATAATAATAATAATAATAATAATAAAAAACTCCAGAAGAACAATAGTGTGAATGCTGTGTCAGCATTCACACTAATAAACTCCAGAAGAACAATAGTGTGATTGCTGTGTCAGCATTCACACTAATAATAATAATAATAATAATAAACTCCAGAAGAACAATAGTGTGAATGCTGTGTTAGCATTCACACTAATAATAATAATAATAATAATAATAATAATAATAATAATAATAATAATAAAAAACTCCAGAAGAACAATAGTGTGAATGCTGTGTCAGCATTCACACTAATAAACTCCAGAAGAACAATAGTGTGATTGCTGTGTCAGCATTCACACTAATAAGCACCGTGCAGCTGGGCTGCGCTCCTCCCCATGTAACTTCTCTGTCCCACTCAGGGAAGAAGCAAACGAGGAGCACACAGTGATATTAAAAAAGAAAAAAAAAAGAACGGTTCCCAGCTGCGACTCGGATCCCATCGTTCATGTTAACGAGCCGTTCAATAGAATCGGTTTGTTCATGAACATCACAACACTAAGGAATATTACGTCTCGGTTTTAGAAAGACAGGCCGGCAAATTGCCGTCCTTACCTTGGAGCAAATGTGCCGCCTTTTCTATCTAAAAAGGACTACTGATTGGTTAATACAGGATACACATTATTTCTATCATTATTTCAGAGAGATTCTTATTTTTATTTTATTTTTGTACCATTGACACTTGTTAAAGAGAGATTACTTTAGGCCTAATAAAGCATGTCGAGTCTTTGGTTATACAGTAGAGAGAGATATTATTTTGTTGTAGATTAATTTTTGACTGTAAAACTTTTTTCTATTGATAGAGGAAACCCGTTACATTTCAGTAGGGCTGAAACGATTCCTCGAGTAATTCGAGTACCTCGATTACAAAAAATGGTCCGAGGATTTTTTTCTGCCTCGAGGAATCGTTAATTTAATTGTAGTTCAAGCGGCCGCACGGACTACTTTTCAATGTGGCACAACGTGCTTGCGTCACCTACACAAGGGAAGACCGGGGAAGAAAGGAGGAGGAGGAGGAAGCGGACGTACAGGTGTTTGACTGAGGGAGCGGGAAAATGGCAGAGGCGAGGAGAAATAGCGACGATGAAACAGAAGAAAAAGGCGATAAAAAAAGACAGAAAATGTCGAAAGTGTGGGAGCATTTCCGACTGAAAAGAAAGGAGAACACCGTGACGTGTATTCGTTGTAACACGGCCCTTGCATACCACAACAGCACGTCTTCCATGTTGCAGCATCTCCGCAGAAAACACCCGGACTCGAGCGGAGGACCGGAGACAAGGTAATATTAACGTAGCAAATCAGTGTGATCAACGTTAATGTATTTTACGAACATAAACGCCAGCCTTGCAGAGGGCTAGGTTTTCGTTAATTATGACTGACTACTGTCAAGTTTGTGGTTAGTTTATTACGAGCGTGACGACATGACTTCATAGAGGGTTGATTTAAAATTTAAAAGGACAGCGCTGATGAGTCTAGATGGAAATAAAAACATAATAAAGTTAATTAAGCAGTTGTAAAATTTAGTCAACTACTAAGTAGCTGGTCACTGGTCACAGTGTGTCTCACTCTATTGATTATGTGTGTGGTTATTGTGTTCCAATACAGTAGTTGTCTTAATTGTGGACACTGCAAAAACTCAAAATCTTTAAAAAATATTTATCCCTAGTCAGCTGGTGTAAATTCATAAATGCACAGCCATGAACCTACTGTATTAAGTCATTTAGTCATAGTAATATCATTTAACTAATTATTATTTCTCTTCTTTTTTCAGTAAATCATCACAGTCTCGGATGGACAAATTTATCTGTAAAGCACCATTCTGTGGCCCTGAGCAAGCAGCTGAGCTAACAAAGAGCATTTTAAACATGTTAGTCACAGACATGCGCCCACTGAGTATGGTAGAGGACAGTGGTTTTAAAGCAATGGTTGCAACTTTCCATCCGAAGTACGGGCTTCCATCAAGAACATTGTTCACAAAAGAGATGGAGAAAAAGTACGAGGATGTCAAAGCGAAGATGAAGCAGGGGCTGCAAGAGACTGAGTGCATTGCACTCACCACTGATATCTGGACGAGCATCGCAACAGAGGCTTATATGGGGGTGACATGCCATTACATAGGGGAGAATTGGCGCATGGTGTCCCACTGCCTGACAACGATGCCCCTTGAGGAGAGACACACAGCTGCAAATATTGCACAATGGATTGAGGAGGTGATAACAAAATTTGACATCCCAGTGAAGAAAATCAAGGCTGTCGTCCACGACAACGGCGCTAATGTTGTAGCAGCAGCAAAGATTTTGCAAGAAAGGCACGGATGGGCATCAGTGCGTTGTGCCGGGCACACCCTCAACTTAGTTGTGCAAAGCTCTCTGAAGATCCATCAGGCTATCTCCAAATGTGTCGCGGCTGCAAGATGCCTTGTCGAACACTTTAAAAAAAGTGAATTGGCGAGCACGAAGTTGAAGGACAAGCAAAAACAAATGGGTGCTAAGGAGAATATGCTGGTGCAGGATGTCTGTACCCGTTGGAACAGCACGTACGCCATGTTGTCCAGGCTACAAGAACAGAGGTGGCCAGTGACAGCCACACTCTCTGACCCTGCAGTGACCCAGAGAGGGAAACACTATCTGGACCTCAAACCTGAACAATGGAACCTGATTGAAGAGCTGAACCAGGTCCTTGAACCCTTTGAATCAGCCACAGTGTTCTTGAGTGGACAACAATATGTCACACTGTCTGCACTTCAACATCTTGTGTGCAAACTTAAGCAGAACATAGAGGAGCCAGAACTTGAAACTGAACCTGTGAGGTCGTTCCAAACTCATGCAGCAGAGCAGATAACAGTGCGATGGGAAGGACTAAGTGAGTTTATTCCTGAATCTCCAAACATCACCCTGCTTGCTGCTGCTCTAGATCCCAGGTTCCGAAAAATGAAGTTCTTGCCTGCTGACGAAGTATTCAAGATCCAAAACACAGTGCGAGCCATGGCTTTTGCTGCCAGCCAGCAAGTGAGGAAGCCCACTGCAAGTAACCATGGAGCATCCAGCACAGCACAGGACTCCCCACCAGCAGCAAAGGCCAAGGGGGCTACGTCATTCCTCGACTCAGACTCCAACACAAGTGACGAAGAACAAGATGAGGAGCAGCAGTTAAATGATTCTGTACAGCAGGAGGTAACTAAATTATTTTTTTCCTTTGGCTATTAATATGAGATGAGATACATCAGCAGGACTCATTACAGTGCAGTTATTTATAATGAAGTGTTTGTGTGTGTGTGTGTCTTATTCCATAGGTCTTGATGTACTTCGGAGAACGGCCCCTATCCAAGAGGGAGAACCCACTGTCTTGGTGGGAAAACAATGCAGCGCGGTATCCACATTTGGCACAACTGGCGAAGACTCTGCTGTGCGTTCCGGCAACATCGACACCTTCAGAGCGCCTGTTCTCAGCCGCAGGCAACATTGCCTCTAAGAAGAGGGCAAGCCTCAGCCCTGACCATGTTGATATGCTTACCTTCTTACATTGCAATTAAGAGCTCCTTTAAAGGTTTGCTCACACACTCACATACACACACACACACGATGAGAGAGAGAGAGAGAGAAATAGGAGGGTGGCTGTGGCCTTGATATGGACTTACTTGTTCCAAGTTCCTGTTTTTGTCTCCCCTCCTATATGCCAAAATAGCATCTTGTGTTTTACAGTTATGTACATGTTATGCACGACATAAAGGCTTATTTTGCCTTCTTTCTTTTTTATAAATGCCTTATGTTTTTGACAACTTAAAAGTAATGTAATTTTATTTATTTTTGATATCTTGAAAGTAATTTAATTTTATTTATTTTTGATATCTTGAAAGTAATTTTATTTATTTTGATTTGTGTTTTATTTATTCTTATTTATGTTAGCAGTTGTTTCAAGACCAGAAAATACTTGCTTGTGAATTTAAGAAATAAAAACATTTGATTCTAAAAATGGAAACCAATTGGTCATTCATTATTAAGTGAAATATGTTATTTTCTCTTGTGTATTCATAATTGCTGTTTAACCAAGCAAAAATACGTTTTATCCGATTACTCGATTAATCGATGACATTTTCAGTAGAGTACTCGATTACTAAAATATTCGATAGCTGCAGCCCTACATTTCAGAAACACGTTTTGAACAGCACGACATAACGTTAGCTTAGGTAATGCCCAGGTAATTTTCTGCCATGACTCTTTTCTGGTTACATTTTCAGATGAATATATTAAACTATTTTCAAAAGAAGAGAAAGGTTCCAGAGGAAGAGAGTCAGGTAACCTTACATAAAGGAGAGGCTCAATGTTCTTGACTTATTTTCATGATGTTATTCCCTCAAGTCAATAGAAAAGATAATGATGTGTACCATGATAATATTTAAATATTCCTAACATTACCTGCATGGTATTGGTGATGTGAATGAATTTAACACTTCCCAATATTATATTAGATAAGAGCACAGGCAGAAGTAGTGCAGGAGGTCATTATTTCAAATGTTAAAACATTTCAAGTCTCACAGGAGACAGGAGGGCACAGTTGTGTAGTTGTGCTACAGCCTTGTATTTTTACATTGTAGCCATTTTCTTCAAATGGATGGACTGCCTTTTTCTTTTGTACACATTCTATGCAGGAAGAGATGTTTATTTGACTGTATTCAGTATAGACTAGTTTAGTTATTTAACTTATATCTTTAATTTGCTGTTGTTGTGTCTGTTGTTTTGGCCTAGTGATACTGCAAGATCCTATTTCAATTATTATTTTCAAATCATGTACCGGAAACCCTATAGTAAATTATGTATTTAGAAAAACATTCAGTTTGAAATAGTCATAATTTCACATTTCAAAATTCATGTTGTCGTCGTCGTCCCCCCCCTCCACTCAAGCAGACCTCCCCCACGGTTTACAAAAATCCTGGAGGAAACCCTGAAGCCGATATATAAATGCCCAAATATCGGACTGAGAAATGATCTCTTAGCAAAAGTAACTTGGGTTACATACAAATAAATGTATAATTTATATCACGATGGAGATACATGCCTCATAATCCAGAGCAGTACATTGACTTTATGGTTCAGTTTGGATCTGGCTCTAGGTTGATACATGATATGATGTTCATATATCATAATCACATGAAACTAAGAATCCTTGTGTTTTCATGATCTTAGAATACGCCTTTTATATGGAGCAGATCCTTTTGCATGGAGTCTGTTATGTTGCACTGCCATGTTTCTACAGAAGCCCAGAATGGACAAACCAAGCACTGGCTCTAGAGAGGCCCTTCACATTTGTTTAAAAAGTTCTTTTCAGCAACTGCAGGGGAAGGTGTAATGAGGGGTGTTCAATTGGTTGCAATTTGAAACCCAATGGCTGATGCCACTAAATCCTTCAAAGGTCCTTGAACTTACAAATGTTGATTTTAGATTAAATGCTATCACGCACCAACCCTTGGCTCAACTTCATCCATCCATTGGGATGTACAAAAACACCTGTCCTGCAGAGCTGGTACTGCTGTCATCCAATTCAACAACATTAGTTGACTGTGACAGGGTGTACCTTTTACATTACCCCAATCACTGTTGACCTGATTAAATACTGATTACAAATTGATAAATGCTAATGAAATGCATCCAGAACACAGACAGGCTGTGTTACAGCTGTGAATGGCAATTGCAAGCCAGTCACAATTTTAACAGGACTTATGTCAGAAGTGCCACTCTCTGAGGATGAGCACCATGTTCCTCCTGTTAACATCATACACTGTCTTTATACGGCTGATGTCAGATACAATGGCAAAAATACAAAGGCTTTCTTTAACTTTGCAATAATTTGTTTATAGCATCAAGATAATAAGTGTAGGGCATGTCTAAATAGCATTAATGGTTCAAAGGTTACAGATTGAGCTATCAGCACCTCAGTGACCCTGTCTACACAACTGACATGACTGCTGACTGAGCTGGCTCAGCATCTGGGGACAGACAGTGGGGTTAACTGCCTCAATAAATGACGACTCAGCCGACAGCCTTTTGTCTTTTGTCTCCACATTCAGAGCGGCTCGGAGAACAGACATAGACACCGACACGGACACAGGGCCACAGGGCCGTACGGGCCGGGCACACAGCAGCTCCACCACAGCCTGATGCGACCGAGGTGGGGACCTGCACAGCCACTCAACGCACCTAGCTCCAGAGTGACAGCTAGCGTCAGGGTTGTGGGCTGCTGTAGCCTCGTTTAAGGGCGTTAAACCTGAAGCAGTAGCCCTCTTCCTGTTCAATAACGATTGACAAAGAGAGAGAGACAAGGAAGCCATCTCAGACGAAATGTTTGTGAACACATATACCACTGGAGAAAGACCTAGCCATTCTGACAGTGGCAGCCCAGTTAGCCAGTCGGCTAGCTCCTGATTAGCTGAGTGCAGGTTTACCATGAAGCTAACTCACCTCATACTGGATGTACTGTTTTCTCCACTCAGGGGTGATGTGAGCGGAGAGATGCTCTGTGAATTTCATCTTGACACTTGGGTGTTTTCCCCTCCTCCGGTGTCACTGAAGCTCGGAGCGGCTGCGCGGTCGAGCCGCGGGTTTCTTTACCGTGCTGCTTCACCAACGGTCACACTGAAACTCTCATCCGAAGATTAGGATCGGGCTGCTCCGTCAAAGACACAGAGATGCCCTTTTTGTCTTCTCGTAAACCTAGCTAAATCCCGGCACACATTTCTGTCGTTTTAGACACACCCGACGAAATGCTGGTGAGGTCATATTTTAGCTAAAGGAAAATGTGTAAATTTAATTTTAGCTGTAGCGCCAACGTCGAAGAACAGCGGTTAGTTTGGTGGTAAACAGGCTGACAGTGCTGGCGCTAGCTGGGTCCTGCTATGCCCCCCCTTCTCACTCCCTGTTGTTCAGCGGCTATCTCTCTCCACCTCCTGCCTCCTGCTGCCTTCAGGAGCACTCTGAAATACCAAGACAGGCCAATCTTCAGCGCACATGTTGTTAGTGGGTGGTACAAGGTGGGGCAATGTTCAGGAAACGTCATCCGTCCAGGGCGGCTCACTGCTCGATGTCAACTTAATGGTGTGACGATGGGCAGCCTGTTGCACAGAGGGGGGGACCAGGCCTCTGCTTAGCTCGGTGGACACTGGCACTTGAAGTCTTGTTATAGTCACACGTTGCTGTTCTCGTTCAGAGAGTGTATCCACGATTCACTCTGCTGTCCACCACCATCTCTGTCCTCCACGTCTTTCATTAAACCTCGCTTGATCCCTGACATGTTTACAATTCAGTTAAAGAAAATGTGCATTTGAATTTTACAACAATGAGAAGAAGAACACATCCTTGCTCTGTATAGCTGACTTAGCTGTTTGCCAAACACTGCTCAGTCTTGTGTCCCTGGGAATCTTTTAATTCAAACTCATTTCGTCTTTGTTTCCTCTCGACTCTGATGTTATGAACGAAACGAAGCTTGTGTTTACCATATATCCCAGTGACACATGAATGCCACACACGTGACGTCGCCAGCCACCTTTGACAGAACATGACGTAGATACAGCTCGTCTTTTTCAGCGAGGGGGGAATTCAGGTGGAAACTTTCCATCACATATTCTGTGTGTGTGTGTGTGTGTGTGTGTGTGTGTGTGTGTGTGTGTGTGTGTGTGTGTGTGTGTGTGTGTGTGCGCCTGGCTCATCCAACCATAGCTACACATAGATAGATAGATAGATAGATAGATAGATAGATAGATAGATAGATAGATAGATAGATAGATAGATAGATAGATAGATAGATAGAATTACTTTAATGATCCCAGACTGGGAAATTGTTTTCTTACAGCAGTAGTGGGTCCGCAAATAAAACACGTGGAAACATGGATAAGGATGGTACAGACCAAGCTACAGTTTAGTCATTTGGGGAATTATAGAAATATATCATAAAAGAAAATAAACGACATTTCTATAAAGAAAAAATGTATACACAATGTTTATGAAAAATGAACCATGCTGTATAATCTTTATTGTAATCATTGGTGTTCAGTGAAATAAACGTGCAGAGAAAAAAAAAAAAAAGTTATGAAAATGTACTTAACTTCTTCTCAACTGAAAAAACATTCTCACCCTCTAACTTTGTGAAATACTGACTGCCAGACTAAAAACACTAAGCTGAAAACATCTAGTGAACACAGACAAGTGGTTCAAGTCAAGTTAACGTCCAAGACCAAGTGAGTCTCATGTCATTTGTTTTCTGTCAGGTCAGGTTGTAACGTCATGCAGGTGGACATTGTACATTTGATGCTGTGTATAGCCTCATCACATGAAGGCCTCTGTCTCTGAGGGAGGACCTTCCTTTTGTTAAAGCGCTTTGATTCAAGTTAGGGTTGATTTGTCATCTGGCCACATATTAATCAGATCTGTTATGACCAATTTTTGTGAATAATTTCCCTCAGCTTGTTCACAAAACACCTAAACTCTTTCAGGGGTGAAGATTTTAGTCACTTTCTGGACAATAAGGCTGTAAATGATGCTCAGAAGATTGTTTTGACCGTTGAAGTCAAATCATGAAATATTAGTTCCATATTCAGAATGATCTTTGTGTGGTTGTTGTAAATCAGATGAACCATGCCCTCTAGTGTCCAAATAACACACTGCATCCCAGCAGGTCGCGTTTTGGTAATGCTGTCTTGTCTCAGATACATTTTGTCGACTTTCGGGAATTTCCTCACGTCTTCAGCTATGGTGTGTAATAGTGTAGTGCGCTGATGGCTCAGGAAGTAGAACAGTCATCCAACCATTGGAAGATCGGGGATTCGATTCCTTTTACCTCTGCAGTCTAAATGCTGAAGTGTCCTCAGGCCAGATGAACTCAACCCTGAATTTCTCCAGGTGGTTTTAAATCTGTGTGCAAGTGTGCATGACTACTCATCACTCCTGATGAGCATTCATACATTGCCACCAGGTGCACATGTGCTTATGTCATAAAGCACTTTGACTGGTGCTAGCGCTAGCAAAGCTCGATATAAATACAGTCCATTTCAGTTGTTTTGTAAATGTAGCAGTGGTGGTGCTAGCAGAAATGATAGTAGCAGCTGTAGGTGACTAAAGTATTTGAGGTAACCGTAAAGATGTGCCAGAAACAGTACTAGCATTATAAGTACAACTAGTATAGCAGTGCTACAGCTCTGTACTCACTGTGTTGTTTATCCCACAGTACCAGCTGAACTATGAAATCATGCAATATTTAAGGTTTGTCAATTTAACACTGTAGCCCCATGCTTTAAAACACAAACCACATTTCAAAATGGACAGTGTGTCCAGATTATTTGAACAAAATGTCCAGATGACAATTCTCTGTATCTATACACGTTTCAAGAGCACTTTATTTATATGCCAAATATTCACAAATATTTGGAATTGAAAAACCACTGATTTCTTCTCTGAAGATGTTTTAATATAATTCTTCATCTTTTTCCTTTCCAGAAGTTTGAAATACAAATGAACCAATAGAATTAAGACAACAAATGTCATTGTTTGAACATATTAACAGTAGTACCACGCAGACCCACATTTGAAGAGAAGATACCGCTCATCTCGTGACACAGTCCACAGTCAAACTGTATTGATCCAATCCTTTAATCATACCTGTCGGGTCAGTCACATCGTGAGCCTGTTGTGCCACCCAAAGGCCAACTAACAAGTACCTACAGACACTGCATATTCCCCCATACTATACATAATGAATCACAGTCATTTCCTCAATACTTGTGCATAAAGTTAAATATCAAGACTGAAGCCTAAAACCACTCCTCCTGCACCATAATATCTGACTGGTAGAAACCTGTGGACCAGCTGAATGACTGTTCAAGAACCATTTCTATTATGTTCATGGTGATGTTTTCAAATTGAGTTGAGAGATCAGCATTTTTCAGATTATTGGATCTGTTAAGATATAGACAAGATGTTAAGGTGTGCACTTAAATTGACGTCATGATCTGTGAGCAATGTACAAGTGTGCATGAGCAGAATAAAGCAAGCTCTCTGTTCTGGCCACTCCGATGATAGGGGTGGGCGATACTGCAAATTTTAGTATCGATCTGATACCAAGTAATTACAGGGCCAGTATTGCAGATACCGATACTCTTTACTTGAAAATTACTGATCATTGAATGATTTTGTACTTTTGCCTTTAATGAGTTGATCGTGATTATGATATTTTTATTTATTTATTTATTATTGATAATAATCAAAACACAGGACAAAGATTTTAGCCGATGAGAACCTAAACCTAACCTAAATAGGAATACTAATGTTCCTTCAACAGATATAAAAGGGTTATTATACTCAGCCATATTCATACTTCAGGTTTGAGGTAGGCTATATATCTAAATATAAGCATATATTTTTGAGTTCCAGTAAAACAATTAAGATTTATTTCAACTGTCTGAATATATGATAATAGTTTAATCACTCTGCTAAAATTACATCCCTTACTACCAATTACACTAACAACATTAATAAATGCTGGAAATAACTTTCACTTCTAGAAATTGCTACCTGCATATTGTTGAGGTTTTTGTTGAAAGGACTCTGACAGTGACGTCTGTCTCTGTGCCAGGGATCTGGTTCGGGTTTTGGGAGCTGCCTCCGTTTGTTTTGCAGCTCAGCGTTAACTTTTGGGTGTGCTGCTTTTAAATGTGTTAATGGGTGTTACCACAGAAATGCATTGCTTTCCTGCATACTTCACAGGTATTACTTTCTCCGTCTGAAACTGTGAAATAACTCCAAGGGAGGAGGGGAGGGGGGGGGAGGGGCACAGTGAACCTGATTGGGCGGAGTGAGAGAGGTGGAGAGGAGTGCTGCGCTCACACAAACTCTGTGAAGAAATAGGAATGATTTGCTGAACTTATAGAAGAGAGACTACAACAAAAAATATCTATCTCATCACGCAAGTATCGATCCGATACCAATACTCACCTTGGCATCGATACTATCGATATTTGGATCGATCCACCCACCCCTATCCGATGATGAGCGCTTGTGATTATTCCTCAGTGAAATGAACTATGCTTAGTTAACCCAGTGTTCCTGCCCTAAAGATGGCAACTCCAACAGGTTATGGGCCCAGGAACTTGGAAGTGGATCGAATCGATTGTGTTTCAACGGAGATGAAAAAAATGATGAAATATGAGAAACAAAGTTTTTGGGGCACCTACGTCTGCTCAGGCTAAAGAGCATTATTTTGAAAGAGCCTGACGACGGCGACGACGCAGACGATGACACAGGGAAAAATGAAGAAGCCTATGCTGAACTAATTTTTTTGGATGACAAAAGTCTTTCTGATTCTGAAGGGTTTGCCCGAGTCATTTAAGCCGTTTGCAATCACTTTTACTTTCACTATTACGCAGAGTGATGAAGAGATAACGTTTGTGAATTCAAAACCAAGTTGAGGAATTATGAGAGGACAGAGAAGTTTACCACCAGTTCCACTGATGACAACGTGATGAAGGCAAGTGGCTGGGTGAGAGGGAGAGTTAAAGAGCGCTAAGAGAGAATGCTAACCTGCTACAACTGTGGTCAAAAAGCGACATAAGGCCAGGGAATGCACGAGCGAGCACAAGGAACAGAGGCCGTGGTGCAGTTTTTGCAAGAGCTCCACGCATAAAGACGCAAACTGCAGACGGAAAAGGAGAGACAATGTAAAACAAGCAACTGAAGTTGAAGACCACGCATTTGCATTCAAAATGAACGATTGCCATACTTCTACCTGAAGCAGAAAGGGCTAATGGTTGACACGGGAGCAACGTCACACAAAGTTTCTGACATCGAGAAGTTTAAGGAATTTGATGAGACTTTCAAGCCGGAGAAGCACGTTGTGGAGCTGGCTGATGAAGCAAGGACGAGCAGCGTAGCACTGAAGAGAGGCGCTGCTGAGGTCTGCCTGAGAGACAGCAAGGGCCATCTGATGAAAACAAAGTTGACGAAAGCGCTGTTCATACTGTCGTTTCCACAGGATATTTTCTCCATCAAAGCAGCGACAGCCAACAGAGTTATGGTCGTCTTTCGAGAGGGGTGTAACCAGCTCATCCATAAAGATGGTACAACGTTCCACATCAAAGTGTACAACAGACTTTACTATCTGAACACTGTAAGTAATGAAAAAGAAGATGGATGTCATGGATGCTATGATAGTCAAACATGGCACGAAATTCTTGGACATTGTAACTATGAAGATGTGTCAAAGCTGGAAAACGCAACAGAGGGAATGAAAATTAAGGATAAGATTGACAAATCTAGCCTAAATTGTGAAGTCTGTACAAAAGGGAAATTTGCTCAGAGTAGAATCCGAGAGCCTGATGAAAGAGCAAAGACAGCACTTGAACTTGTACACACTGATTTAGCTGGCCCCATAGAACAAGAGGCAAAGGATGGCTTTAGATACACTCTAGCATTTACTGATGACCATTCAGGGGCAGTTTTTGTGTATTTTATGAAAGCAAAGAGTGACACAGCCGAAGCCACCGAAAAGTTCATACCAATGTGGCACCTTATGGGAAAATAAAGTGCATCAGGTCAGATAATGGCACAGAGTTTATAGGAAAAGATTTCCAGTCACTGCTCAGTAAGAATGCCATAAGCATGAAACTTTTCTCTCCCCATCAAAATGGGACGGCTGAGAGACACTGGAGAACATTGTTTGAAATGGCAAAATGCATGTTACTTGAGAGCAACCTACCAAAGAAGTTGTGGACATACGCTGTAATGACTACTGCAGTTATTCGCAACAGGTGCTATAACAGACGTGTAGGGCAGACTCCACACTGCATGTTAACAGGAAGGAAGCCTAAGCTTTCAAAGATGAGGGTGTTTGGATCAGTTTGTCATACATACAAACAAGACAAGAAAACGCTAGACTCAAGATGTAACAAGGGGATCTTTGTTGGTTATGACAAAAACAGCCCGTCATACCTAGTCTATAATCCAGAAACAGAAAGAGTCCAGAAGCACAGGCTAGTAAAGTTCATTAAAAGAAAGTGTTGTCAAACACCAAGCTCAGAAAGATCTGGAAATGATGATCTTCATGGGAAGAGATTTGAATTCCCCATGCCAGAGGCCACGATGGCTGATCAAAACTTAAAAGAGACACAAGAGCCTCAAACTGAAACTTCAGAGAGTGACAAAGACACTCCAACAGGTCAGAGAGAAAATAGCAGCAGTACACGCTATCCTAACCGAGAGAGGAAAACCCCCGATACTTGAAGACTATGAGTGTAAAGTGGAGTGCGATGACCAGATACTGACCAATATTGACTACTGCTACAGAGTGAAGTGTAATGTACCACAAACCTTCAAGGAAGCTATGAGCTCATCAAAATCAGAGATTTGGGCTAGTGCTATGAAGGAAGAGATGGATTCTCTTGAGGAGAACAATACATCCACATTAACCACACTGCCAGAAGGCAAAAATGCAGTGGGGGGCAGGTGGGTCTATGCAGTCAAAAACGATTCAGATAAGACTGAAACAAACCAGGCCAGATATGTTGCAAAGGGTTACAGTCAGGTTGCAAGAATAGACTACAAGGAGACTTTTTCTCCAACTGCAAATATGACATCAGTACATACCTTAATGCAGCTGGCAGCTCAGTATGATTTAGACTTGCACTAGATGGATGTTAAAACAGTTTATTTGCATGCTCCCATTGATTGTGAAGTGTACATGGAGCAACCCGAAGGATTTGAAGTTAAGTCAGACATAGGGGAAAAGTTAGTCTGCAAACTGAATAAGTCACTCAACGGTCTGAAACAGTCAGGACGAAACTGGAATAAAATGTTACATGACTACCTCAGTAAAAATGGTTTCACACAGAATTCTGCAGACCACTGTGTCTACAACAAACAAACTGAAAATGAGAGAAAAATTCTGATAATTTGGTCTGATTATTGCTGCAAATGATACTGACTCAGTCAATGATGTGAAAGAAATGTTGAGTGCACAATTCAAGATGAACGATCTTTGGAGACTTAAGCATTTTCTAGGCATTGACTTCACACAAAGAGAGAAATAAGGATGAACCAAAAAAGGTACATAACAAAGCTACTGCAGAGGTTTGGTATGTCTGACTGTAAATCAAGGTCAACCCCATGTGAACAGAGACACAACTTTGATGGTGATGGTAAATCTGTTGATTCAAAGAGATATTGTGAAGTGATAGGCAGCTTGATATATGTGATGACATGTACGAGACCTGATTTAATTTGGATTGTTAGTAAGCTGTCACAATACTTGTCAGATCCAGAAGAACAACACTGGACCGCAGCTAAACATGTGCTTAGGTACCTAAAGGGTACAATGAGCCAGGAGTTGTGCTACAAAAAGGGGGACGAAAAACTCAAACTTGTAGCATATAGTGATGCTTATTGGGCAACAGATCAAAATGACAGATGAAGCACAACAGGGTACTGTTTCAGTTTACCTGAAAGCGGGTCTGTGATTTCATGGAAATCTAAGAGGCAGCCAACAGTAGCTCTATCTACATGTGAAGCAGAGTACATGACCCTGGCTGCTACTACACAAGAAAGTTTGTATCTTGTACAGTTGTTGAATGGGATGGATAATGAGGGCCAATATGCACCAGTGAAAATCTTTGAAGATAACCAAGGTGCAATTGCTCTGTCAACGAACCCAGTATGTCGTCAGAGATGTAAACATATCGACATCAGGTATCATTTCATTTGGTCTGCACTCAGTGATGGTAAAGTACCCACTGAATATTGTCCAACAGCAGACATGGTTGCAGATATTTTGACTAAGTCTATAACGAAGTTCAAAATTGAAAAAAAATGTGTGTATATGTTTGGAATGTGAATTACGAGACAGTTGTGAAATGTGTAACCATGCACAAAAATGTTATGTTGATTAAGCTGTGTTGAATGTGACTTGTAGAGATTAAGAGCAAGTGGGGGTGTTAAGATGTAGACAAGATGGTGTTAAGGTGTGCTCTTAAATTGACGTCATGATCTGTGAGTGATGTACAAGTGAGCATGAGGAGAATAAAGTGGGCTCTCTGTTCCGGCCACTCCGATGATGAGCGTGCGTGATTATTCCTTGCAATTTGCACTGAAATTGTATATTCTGATATCTGTATATGCTATATTGTATCAGCAAAGCTGAGAAGACTTAACAAATGTGAGAATCTGTCACCAGCTTCTTGAACGTCGATGCATCCATCCATTGTCTGTAACCGCTTTATCCCTTTAATGGGGCACAGGTTGTTTTTTTTTTTTTGCTGGAGCCAATCCCAGCCGTCACTGGGTGAGGGCAGGGTACTACCTGGACAAGTCCCCGGCTCATCGCAGGGCCCTCACTGATGGCAGAGGCCGCCATGCAAAGTGCATACCAACCGCACATCAGGAGCAATTCGGGTTTCAGTATCTTACTCAAGGACACTTTGACATGCAGCTCAGCTCAGCCCACAGCTGGGATTTGAACCAGTGACCTTCCGTGTTTAATGATTATTGATTATCACTATCACTATCACTATCACTGATATGTGAGCTACAGAGGTTATGTGTTGTATTGATGTGTCTGTATTGAAATTGACTGCAGACTTTGTTTCTGTTATCAGTCTTCCACTATGGGGAGGTAACTGCAATCACATGAAGGATTAATATGACAGATATGCAACTTCAAATACATGTGAGCATGTAACTGGATCAATACAGAGAAACAATGTCATGTTACATAATCTGTGTGTGTGTGTGTGTGTGTGTGTGTGTGTGTGTGTGTGTGTGTGTGTGTGCATTATACTTTGTTTTCATAAAAAGCTCGAAACTGATTTTGTAACAGAACCTGAGCCAGTGAGGCTGACATGATTTACTGCCTGTGGGAACATCCAGCAGACTGAATGTGGAGCAGTCATTACTGAGGATTAACAGGCAGCCTGGCTTAGATTAGGCTGGCTCGCCTTCAGTAATAAGGTTGTTTACACGTAACACGTCCGTGTCTGTAGTTTGGAACTACACAGTCATTACTCTCAGACTGCTGCCATGTTGGAAAGCTGATGCAGTAGCAATTGTACTGCATGTGACAGAGCTGATCACTACTCAGTGAGCCGACAGACATCAGTCTCTCTCATCAAAACAGCCAAAGTGGAGGTCACATGATCCTGATCAGTCCACACAATGCCCTCACACTGCAGCAACAGTCCAAGTGACAGCCGGCTCTTTTCACATAGCAGCCATGTCGGCCTATCAGAGCAGGAAAGGTTCTGCTGCATATGTGTAAAAAGTTGCATTGTGGGTAATGTAGCCAGCCGGTTTAATGAAATGAAAATGAAAAGAAGCCATTGTTGACTTTATCATATAAAAATGTGCACTTTTTTCTCCCGGTAATCCATTTTCTGATCCAAGTGTGATCAAAATCATTTTCTCTCCTGTGTTCATGACTTGTGATCTGGTAGGGAAAACGTTAGCAGGATAATCTTTGTAAGTTTCTAAAGGAAACTTTATATTGTCACTTAATGAAGCAGAAAATAAGTAAATGATCATGCTTTTGGTATCTTTATTCATTTGGTCATTCTGGTTGATGTTGTTCTTCATCCTAACACTCGGCTGTCATTTTAGAGTCTGACCTTATCTGGTCTTTTGAGCCTATGTTCTGGATCAGTTGGACCTTACTTTTTGATTTTTTGATCTGTGACAGTAATTCTCTAAATGTAATCCTGAAAAAACAGCCACATTGGAGAATCACAATAAGAACTGGATTCACTTTATTCATCAAAACTATAGACACATTTATGTACAATAAACAGTGACTACAATCATTTAACAGCATCCACTCCAGAGAGAGAGAGAGAGAGAGAGAGAGAGAGAGAGAGAGAGAGAGAGAGAGAGAGAGAGAGAGAGAGAGAGAGACATGTTCCCTAGATGCAGCTTTTCATTTCCAGTTTTTCTTGAAGGTGTTTCAGAGATTCAGCCGTCTGATCAATAAGGAGGCTGTGTTGACAGGTGTTTCTACTGATTGGTCCAGCCTACTTGTAACAGTGAGAATGGGCTGAATTAATGTCCTCAGCATAAAACAACAGTTGGATTACTGAAACACTGACGGACGTCCTGATGAACAGGAGATGTTGCTGAACTGTCTTCAGTCATCAGGGGGTTGTTTTAACTCTGTTCTGAGCCGTGCAGACCACAGCTCCAGAACAGAACCAACATTAGCTCCTCTTCTTCTCTAACTTCTTTTTGATAAATCTCATACATTCCCTTCTTCTAAAAACATCTCTCATGTTTCTGACCAAACAGGCCTTGGTAATGAATCACTATGTACTGTCCTCAGCTCCAGTTTCCAGCATTATTTTAAATTATCTTTTTACTTGCAATCATTTCGCATCTGACATTATTTCATCACAACAAACAGTTCAGTATGATGAGGCTTCGATTGGCTCTCTGTGGTGGTTGGTGCTGACAGTCCATCCAAACCCCTGCATGGCTGCTATTCATTGATGAGGTGTCTTGAGGGATTTGACTTCTCACTATTTCCAGTTTATGCTTCTCCACTACTCAAAGACAAATACTGTACTCCAGTACAGTTACTCAATAGTTTAAGTAACTGGTGACTTAAAGGTTGAGGTTTTACACACAAAACATGAGATCAGTATTTCAAATATGATGCATTATTTTATATCAAATTAGCCAGCAGTAAACTAAGCAACTCCATCAACTACAGTTCAACATTAAAGGACCAGTTCACACACATATTAAAATCCAGTCATCCCCTCCTCCCTCCATGCTGGTGAAAGTCAGGTAAAGTATCGTAGTCCACAAAACATTTCTGGAGCTTCACAGTAAAATGTCTCCTCAGATCAGGTAGTGATGTGTTCGCTCCTGCAGACTGTGATCACAGCAGACGAGCTGTATGGAGACATCATCATCATCATGTCATCATGCATGACATCATCTCTGTTTTTGTTGTTCAACGCATGTTCTTTGGACTATGACACTTCTCCTGACTGTATATAATCAGGAGGGAGGAAAGGATGACTGAGGTTAATGTGAACTGTTCCTTTAATTCTATCAATAATATTGATCCACTTGAAGTTGTATAGAATATACAAATGTGTAGCTACTGTACTACAGTACTATACATAAACACATACAGCACACTCACATATTCACAGCCATGGTTGACAGATTTACTGCCAAAGTCAAGCCATCCTGGAGCAGCAAGGCTCCTCTCTTGGCATTCACCGCGTGCCTTAATTGACTGATTTTAAATCAAGGTCCACTGTGAACACTGAGAGAGGAAGTCAAGAGACAGAGGACGGCAGAGGCAGAGGCAGAGGCAGAGACGGTCACCTTGAGGTTAAACAGGCTGTGTATCTTTGGTACTCCTGTATACTCTGAATAACTCACTGTCAGCTGATAAATCCAATCCAGCATCACTTGTCCATTTGAGTGTTAGGAGCGTGCAGCAGCAGAGTGTTTGTAGTGCTGTCACAGCTGCCTCCTATCCATCTGTGAACAAAACTGACAGTAATGAACAACACACACACTTCTGACTTCTTTACAGAAACACTCACAATGATAGTATTCAAAGGTCACACCAAGGTAAACCTGCAGATCATCTTCATCTCACTCTAAAATTCACATCAGCATCACCTGTTTACTACAGCCTGCCCTCAGAGAGATTCAAAAGTCTAAGTCATGCACACACTGATCATACTCCATCTCTCTTTTGTATGACATGTCAAGGACACATCAAGCAGGCAGCCATTACAGAGCAGAGGCCAGACTGCAGGGACCTCCTGTACAGCAGGCTCAGGCCACATCTGATGGAGTCTGTCACAATGTAAACACATGGAAACTCTCTGTCACTTCATGGCAGTGAGAAAAACACTTTTACACACTAAAAGGAGAATCACTTCTTCTCTTGTGCCAGTCGGTGACAGAGTCCGTTTCCTCATTTAAAAAAAAACGCTATTAACACGGTGTAAGATACCATAAAACACAGATCGTGCAGCAGCGCAGAGCCTCCTGCACACACTGAGCTACATACCGGCCCTGCTGCATTCATACACACCAAATACTCAATACTGACACACACAATGTCCCTTCAGGAATGTTATATAAGACGCACTGCTCCCGTCATGATTACAGTCTGTAGGCCGAGCCATGCAGCAGCCTCAGCACATTACCACTGACCAACACTAACAACACACACTGTGCGCTCCAAGACAGAGAAGCTGCAACATATAAATGTACACACGAGGACACAACATTTCAGTCGGAATCAGACATTTTCTGCAGCTTGCATCACTCTGTTTGATGCACAGAGATCCACGACACACGCTCACACAACAGGAATCAATCGGCTAAAAACGAAGAGCGTCCATATCTGCCGTGAAACACGGAGCTGCTGGTCTCCCTGTCGCATTATCTCCTCCAGGGTCCATGCCGGAGCCTCCACATCCTCTGTCATCCTCTGTCATCCTCGCCTCCTCTCCTCCCCTCATCCTTCCACGCAGACAAAAAGACAGTTCTGCTGGAAAAGAGGACAGAGGCTCTTCGTTGCGGCGCAGTCTCTTCTCTGTGTCCTCTTCCCACTCCCTGGATAGTGAAAAAATATTCAAAGGGATTCAAAGTGTTTGAATTCATCCTCCCGGACAGTGCGGACGGGCGGGTGGGTGCTGGACCAAGCACAGGAGCAGGCTTCAAGCGGCTTGGGCGGGGTGACGTCACCATGCAGACAGACCCCCCCCGGCCGGTCGGCTCCTCTGTTACTGTGCTGAATTATGTTTTCTCAGTATTCATGTGCTGGAGAGGAAACCATTTCATGAACTATACAACACAACAATGGTGCACTGGACATTTTAATGGACTTAAAGGGATTATTTATAAAATATGGCCAGAATTAAGCTTTAGCTCCCAAAACACGCGTCACTAGAGTAACTGACTACTGCTGCACTTTGATAGTGATAATCAGCTGTAGTGAGCTACTGTTAGCTAACTAGCTCATATCTCAGTCAGCCATGGGGCCATAGGCCCTAGAGTTTGTCTGGACAGAGACCTCGGATCACAGGAGGGGTCACCTGTGGTTGACTGATGTGATAATGAAGACATGTGGACAGCAGACTGAGTCTGAAAACAACCCCACCTGCTTTTAACTTATGAAGGTAGATTTGTGTCTTTATTATTCAATCAAAAAAAAGTTGCTTCAATCAAAATATATATTTTCAATTAAAAAAACCTTCACTTCAATCAAAAAAACCCTTTTCAATCAAAGAAAAAAAGTGTTCGAATGCAAAAATATAGTTGAGACTCATTTGAACACTGTTTTTCTTTGATTGAAAATGTTTTCTTTGATAGAAGTGAAGGTTTTTTGTTTGAAGCAACTTTTTTGATTGAAGTAATGTTGTTTTGTGTTTGGGACATATTATGGGTAGGACATTTGTGTCATTATAATTCAATCAAAAAAAAAGTTGCTTCAAACCAAAAAAAATATTTTCAAGAAAAAAAAATCACTTCAATCAAAAAAAAGATTTTTTCAATCATACAAAAAACGTTTTTGAATGCAAAAAAATATTTGAGACTCAAAAAATTGCATTTGAACACTTTTTTTTATTGAAAATGTTTTTTTTGATTGAAGTAATCTTTTTTGTGTTTGGGCCATATTATGGGTAGGACATTTGTGTCTTAATTATTCAATCCCCAAAAAGTTGCTTCAATCAAAAAAAATATTTTCAATCAAAGAAAAAACTCAAATGCAAAAATAAAAATCATTTGAAGTGTTGTTGTTTTTTATTGAAAATATTTTTTTTCGATTTGAAGTGATTTTTTTTTTGAATGAAGTGAAAAAAGTTTTGAAGTCTTTTTTTTTTTTGATTGAATCATTTTGACACAAACATCCCGCAGTGGGCGGGTGCTTCCCCATTGGTCAGACATGTTTGAGTGACAAGTGTCTACACCAACGACGTCTTTCTGACAAGCAAGTCATGGTCGCCAGCAAGCCAGGGAGCAGTGCTGGAGTTGTTAAGGAGATAAAACAGTATTAAAATGATTGGTGTCATGTTATTAACCTACTCTGTTTGATGGGTGCAGGGTGCGCTAACGGCTAGCTGATAACGTTAGCCGATGGCCCTGCACACTGAATGAATTGTTTATTTCACTTAAGCACAGAGGCTAGCTATGTGCTAGTGCTAATGTTATGATAAGTAACGTCATTAGTGGTCAAACAACAGTCCACAGGCCAACTGTTGGCCGCAGCGCTGCCTGTTTAGCAGCAACAGGTCATGCAGAGCCTGGGTCTATCTCCTCACACAGCCCGCAGGATTCAGTCTGTGACTGCAGTCAAGCCAGCCGTGGTTCGCGTTTGCTTGGTCAACTCAGCCGCACGTTATTTTCTAGTGCGTGAATCTACTAACATTTACGGTAATCCTAATGAAACCGCTCTGAAGAGCTTCTGGAAGTGACTGTGGGACAGACTGCAGTCTCACATCAGACCCATGAAACATACGGTACTTTACAGTAATTATTCCCGGTAATAAACTGAAGATATCACAAAGGTATGCGTCCGGATTACAAAGTAAAGGACGAAAGAAAAACATAAGGATATTTCACCCAACTTTGATGTGGAATAAAAAGGCTTATTTTATATAAGTAGTCCATAATTCATATACCGCTGAACTGAGTACTTCCTAGACTACGTGCACGCATAATATGAAGTACTTTCACTGTGTACTTTTGAAGTAATCCTGTGTCAAAATCATTATCAGAGGACAAGATTAAGTACATTTCACCCAACTTAGATGTGGAATAAAACACTTATTTTCCATAAGTAGTCCATGATTCATATACCGCTGAACTTGGCACTTCCTAGACTCCTTGCATGCATAATATGAAGTACTTTTACTGTGTACTTTTCGAGTAATCCTGTGTCAAAATCCTGACCAGATCACGATGAGGACACAGTTCACAGTTTCCTTTCCAGATTGCCTCTCTGTATGATTTATTCAACATCATGTATCATAGCAATCACATAAGCACAAAAATATTGACCTCATTTGACCTCATCTGTGCCCTCATTCCCCTGCTGTACCTGCTTTCTCCCATGCACAAATCATTATTAATAAAGGCTAATGATTTCACAGTGATAGATTTAGACTTCACCTTCTACATCTGTTCAAGTTGTTCCTTTAACTCCTGGTACTTCTCGTACCAGGAGTTATATGCTTGGGGTGTCGTTATGAAAAAGACCTACTCATGAATCCAAGTTTCAGATTTGCACAGTGTTGGAGGAAACACTCAGATCTTTTACTTAACAAAAAGGGAGCAATACCACAGTCTAATAATACTTGGTTACAAGTAAATTTCTACATCAAATTTGGGTGAAAAGATTTATTCTATATCTCTGTTAAGGATTTTAACAGAGGTTTTCTTAAAAAGTCCACAGTAAAAGTACTTCATATTATGCATGCAAGGAGTCTAGGAAGTACTAAGTTAGGCAGTATATGAATCACGGACTACTTATGGAAAATAAGTGTTTTATTCCACATCAAATTTGGGTGAAATGTAATTAATCTTGTCCTCTGATAATGATTTTGACACAGAATTACTTCAAAAGTACACAGTAAAGGTACTTCATATTATGCGTGCACGTAGTCTAGGAAGAACTCAGTTCAGTAGTGTATGAATATTGGACTACTTATGGAAAATAAGCTTTTTATTCTACGTCAAAGTTGGGTGAAATATCCTTATTTTTTTCTTTCGTCCTTTACTTTGTAATCTGGACGCATACCTTCGTGATACCTTCAGTATAATTACTGTAAAAGTACCGTATGTTTCATGGGTCTGATGTGAGACTGCAGTCTGCCCCACAGTCACTTCCAGAAGCTCTTCAGAGCGGTTTCATTAGGATTACCGTAAATGTTAGTAGATTCGCGCACTAGACAACAACGTGCGGCTGAGTTGACCAAGCAAGCGCGAACCACGGCTGGCTTGACTGCAGTAATAGACGTAATCCTGTGGGCTGTGTGAGAAGATAGACTCAGGCTCTGCATGACCTGTTGCTGCTAAACAGGCAGCGCTGCGGGCAACAGTTGGCCTGTGGACTGTTGTTTGACCACTAATGACGTTACTTATTATAAAATTAGCACTAGCAGGGGCGCCGCCAGGGATTTTGGGCCCCATGAAAAAAAATCTAGTTGGGCCCTTGTATGGGTTGCCCATGTCTCAAAGGGCCCCCTGTCAGTGCCGGGCCCTTGGAATCGTCCTAACCTTTCCCCCCCTGGCGGCGCCCCTGACTGTGGACCATGCTATTTTAAAGCATAGGCTTCTTTGTTTGGGTCTGTCAGCTCATGTAGTTTCCTGTTTCACAAATTATTTGAGTGACAGGACTCAGTGTATTAAATATGATGGTCTGTGCTCTGAATTTGTGAGTGTCTACAAGGGGGTGCCACAGGGTTCAATATTGGGACCCCTCCTGTTCATTATGTACATTAATGATTTGGGAAAAAATGTCTCAGATGCTAACATGCATTTTTATGCAGATGACACAATTATTTACTGTTTTGGATCAACTCCTGCTAAAGCTGTTGAATCTCTGCAGAAAGCTTTTGACGTGGTCCAGCGCACACTCCTGCAGCTTAAACTAGTCCTCAATACTGACAAGACTAAACTAATGTTATTTTCTAACACTAAGAAAGTACTTCAAACTATCCCCACAGTGTCCACTCTTGAGGGAAATGTCATAGAGGTGGTTCATATGTTCAAATACCTTGGTGTCTTGCTTGATGACTCTCTCACCTTCAAGCCCCATATTGACAATCTGGTGAAGAAACTGAAACTTAAATTGGGTTTTTTCTTCTGAAGCAAATTTTGTTTTTCTTTTGAGGTGAAAAAGCGGCTTGTCACTGCAACTTTTTTAACCATTTTAGATTACGGAGACGTGGTATATATGAATGCCTCAGCTAAATGTCTAAGTAAGATTGACGCTGTTTATCATGCTTCTCTGAGGTTCATTGCTAACTCTGGAGCACGGACCCATCATTGTGAACTGTACTCCCGAGTGGGATGGCCTTCCTTGTCCACCAAGAGGCGGAGACACTGGTGTATTTTTATTTACAAGGCCATGCTTAGGCAATTACCGTCCTACATCTGTAACTTATTAACACGAAGAAGTGTTGATTCTTACGGTTTGCGTTCAACCAGTTGTTGCTGTCTGTTCCATTTTCTCGGACAGAACTGGGAAAAAGGGCTTTCGCCTACTCTGCTCCTTCGACATGGAATATGCTGCAAAAAGAAAAATAACTGAACTGATTTCCTTGAACGCTTTTAAATCCAAGCTGAGAGCATTTGAGACGATCTCCTTTACCTGTAACTCTTTTTTATAATTTTAATTTACTTATAACTGTTTTTACAACCCAAATTGCCGTCTGTATGTTGTGTATGCTGAATGTGACTGTGTAACTTTTTGCTGCCTCTTGGCCAGGACTCCCTTTAAAAAGAGGGTTTTAATCTCAACGGGATTTCTCCTGGATAAATAAAGGTTAAATAAAAAATAAAAAAATGCACTTAAAGAATCTCTGACAAATAGCAGTTATGATCCTCAGATGAGGGCTTGACAATTGTTTCTATATTTCTTTTGCTCCATCGACAATGATATGTCGTGGTTTCTCTCTTGTGACAAATGTACTTATTAGGGCCCGAGCAGGGAACCTGCAAGGTCCCTATTGTTTTTGTAGTGACCAAAAAGTAGTGTAGTGTTTTTGTAGTTTTTGTCCCAAATGATCGCATTTTTCACTGTGAATGTCCACCACTAGGTAGTGCTATAATCAACCAAAGTGTGTTTTGCCTTATAACTTCCATATACTTTATCGCACATTCAACCTTATATCCATGCATTCAGTTGTGCTAAATCTTGTGATATAGGCCACACCCATTTTTCGCCTCTGTTTTTTTTTCACAAATTCACGAAATGTCGCAAGCCTACTTTTTCAAACTCCTCCCAGGCGTTTTCACAGGCGTTATTTCAAACAATACTCAAGTTTTTAAATAACAACTTCCTGCAGATTTCGTTACAAACAGGAAGTGTTGCATATCTCCACATTGGTGTGTCCCAATGACATGACATTGAGGATACTAATTAGGGTCCAGGCAGCTAAGCTGCCAGGACACTATTGTATTCCTAGGAATTCTTTCTTCTTTCTTTCTTTCTTTAGGGTCTCTGCAGTGTCCACTTTACCCCTGATCGTTTCAGCAACTGTCACCAGGTAAAGTCTGGATTTCTGCAGAGTCCGTTGAGGCTGGTCACCGGGGCCGAACCGATCCTCTCCGTCCCGGCTTGCATCCTCTCCTCCCGCCGACAGCAAGTGCCAACGGCCTTATGTGGCCCCCCCCGGCCCCCCTCGGCCCGCTGATGGCGGGTGCCACCGGCCTTATGTGGCCGCAGCCGACCCTCTCCGTCCTGCTGACGGCGGGTCCCACCGGCACAATGTGGCCGCGCCGCCGCAGCCGACCCTCTCCGTCCCGCTGCAGTAGCGCCGAGATCGAAAAGTGGCTGAAGGTATGTCGATTGCTGCTCAACGGCATATACCGATCCCTACAATGGCATACTGATCCCCAGACTGACATACAGATTCTCGGAGTGGTATAAAGCGATTCCCAGACTGACATACAGATTCGTGGAGTGGTATGCTGCTACTATGCCGCTGTTATTCCATCAACACATGACGGTATGTGCCGCTTGAGGATTTTGACAGCACTGAAAGGCTGTTGGATGGGTACCGCCCCCCTGATGAATATGCAAATGTGATGCCACTGGTCTGGTTTTGCGAAAAGTACTGCCGTAAAGCATGTTTTTTTTTTTTTTTGTCTTTATTGACAACTTGGTAACTTTACACTTTACGCAAGTAAACGAACGTATGCATGTTATGTTGTTGTTGATGTACGCATGTAGACAGTAATTACACGTGGGACTCTTACGATATGATAGTAAAGCAATATGTCTAAATGTCCGCCTATAAAGTCCCAAAAGCTAATGAAAGTGCTAGCCTTAGCTATGGCTAATATTAGCCCAGCCACCGTAGCCAGTCTGACTAATCGATAGCAGAAACTTTGAGCCTGCCAACAAAACAATATTTAGTGACAGGTTTTCATTATTAGGAGAACACAACAATACATTACTTCATATAAAATTTCCGACTTTGCAAAACATTAACCATTGTGGCTACCATTGAGATATTTTCTAACTATTGTCAATGAGTGTGTGTGTATGTATGTATGTATGTATGTATGTATATATATATATATGTATATATATATATATATATATATATATATATATACACACATAGTTTTACTGTACTTCTACTGTATACCTATTGTGATAAGAAAGTGTTGGAATTTTTGTGTCTCAATTTAATTGTTACCCTTATGTTTCATCTAGGTCTCGGTTCATGCTATTCTACTCATGTTTATGCAGCAGCATATGTCCTAGAATATCACAAGTCTCACTCAGCCAACACTGCACCTCTACTACTGATACACCACTCCTGCTTCAGCACCATATGATGTCCTTCATTGACACACTGATCCAGCACATAAGCCATTGGGTATCAATATACCAACTGATCCAGGGGTATAATCCTTTTGGCATGGACATACCACTATTCTTCCAGAGGTATAAGCCTTTACTTCTGACATACCACTATTCTTCCAGCGGTATAAGCCTTTACTTCTGACATACCACTATTCTTCCAGCGGTATAAGCCTTTACTTCTGGCGGTATAAGCCTTTACTTCTGACATACCACTATTCTTCCAGCGGTATAAGCCTTACTCTGACATACCACTATTCTTCCAGCGGTATAAGCCTTTACTCTGACATACCACTATTCTTCCAGCGGTATAAGCCTTTAGCGGCATACCCTTTCTTCAGCGGTATAAGCCTTTACTTCCGGCGGCATAAGCCTTTACTTTCAGCGGTATAAGCCTTTACTTCCGGCGGCATAAGCATTTACTTTTAGGGGTATAATCCTTTAGGCATGGACATACCACTGATGAGCCAGAGGAACATGTCTTTTATATGATGCCAGTGGCCACCAACTGGGATGCAAATGTTGATTTGAAGATGCAATTATAAAATGAATGTGTCACAAGTAACCATTAACTTTGTTGTTGGATGGGTACCGCCCATTACTGTCTACATGCGTACATCAACAACAACATAACATGCATACGTTCGTTTACTTGCGTAAAGTGTTAAGTTACCAAGTTGTCAATAAAGACAAAAAAAAAAAAACATGCTTTACGGCAGTACTTGTCGCGAAACCAGACCAGTGGCATCATATTTGCATATTCATCAGGGGGGCGGTACCCATCCAACAGCCTTTCAGTGCTGTCAAAATCCTCAAGCGGCACATACCGTCATGTGTCGATGGAATAACAGCGGCATAGTAGCAGCATACCACTCATAGAATCTGTATGTCAGTCTGGGAATCGCTTTATACCACTCCGAGAATCTGTATGTCAGTCTGGGGATCGCTTTATACCACTCCGAGAATCTGTATGTCAGTCTGGGGATCGGTATGCCATTGTAGGGATCGGTATATGCCGTTGAGCAGCAATCGACATACCTTCAGCCACTTTTCGATCTCGCTGTCACTCTCCCTCTGACGGCGGGTGCCACCGACATAATGTGGCCGCTGCAGCCGACGCTCTCCGTCTCGCTGACGGCGGGTCTCACCGGCGGTCTGTGGAGCATTATTGGTGAGCCGTCCCAGTGTGAACGGATAATCCGGAGGCGCGGAGCGAGGGCGTGTCGGTCTGACAGTCTGATAACTGCACAGGTCCCTCACTCAACTAAATACAGAGAAATGTCCCACAAAGCAACGTACAGGACCGGACAAAAATATAGTAACTGTAACCGTCTTTAGCAAATATTATGAGGAAAACAAATACCGCAGCTGTATGTGGAGAAGCGTCCGTCCTCCTGTCCGTCCTCCGCCTGTCCTCCCGACTCGTCATCACATTTCTGCTCAGAAAACAGCGTCTGTCACCGGCAAAGACTTTAACTCACCGAGTGTTTGTGATGAAAATAAATCACCCGCGACTGCCAGCCCTCCTGACCAAGACTTCAGGGAACTTTCCCCCAGAAAACAGCCTCCGTCCCCGCGAGTGACAGAGCCGGACAGCGTCCTGTTTACTGATGGTGATTATGTATAATCAGGGCTGGACTGGGACAAAAAATCGGCCCTGGCATTTTTGGCTCAGACCGGCCCCTCATAATTAGCGGAGCACATCCGACTAGTAATTTATGTATGTGTTCCCCAAAGGAATGTATTTTACTATTATCCCAAACCCAACTCTAATTATTGTGAGGTGTGCATATGTTTACTGACTTGACTAGAAAAACGCTCACAAACCCTTTCAATCCTATTACTATGTCTTTAGAAGTCTGTCAAATAACCATTGTGGAAAGCAAATAAGTACATTTACTCACCACATAGTTCTACCTCCTTAGGTATATTCTACTTCAAGCATAATGTATCATCAGCATCCTAAATCTCAGACGTTTAGCGTCTATTGTTAACTCCACCACTTTTGTCTGCTCTGTGTAGTTCAATTGATTATTTTACCCTTTTTATTGAAATCATCTAGAATAAGTATTTTCTGAATTTCCCTGATATAGCAGCTCAATTCTAATTCTCCAGGTTAAAAGATGCTCCCTCCTTTAAAAAGGTATAACATGCATTGGTATCAGGCTAAAAACAGGGCTGCTTTATGAACTCATGCAAAGCAACTTGTCTTAAAAGCATTTAACACTGTGTTACTCTTATTCAGTGTGGGCATACCTTTTGCTAATAATACTTTCATACTTTTTTTTTACACTTACTTTACTAATGCTTAAACTGCAAAGCTTTTATTTATCATTTAGCAGTTTTAAAATCTGTTTTTTAAAACATGTTTAACCACAGCATAGAGGGTTGCAACAAATTCAAACTACTATGCAGCCTGTCAACACACCTTTAACCTAAATATCTAAAATGCCATGATGGAGCCTAAAATGGACACTTGCTGCTCATCCAACACTTCTCAGCCTTGACCGTTTGCTATTTCATAAGAATAAGGTGCCGTGGCTGCCAGATTTTGTGAAGTATGCAATACCAATTAATATTGATACTAATCAATCGTCATTGCTCATCATTCTCATGTAAGTAGAGTTTTCAAGGGGCCTGAAAATTACAACCCGACCCGGCCCGCGGGTTTTCAAGCCCGAACCCGACGCAGCCCGACACACCAGCATGAACTGTCTCTTCACCACACGCGAGGCCGGCCTGAACCCGCGGGTCCGGTCGGGTTGTCGGGCAGGCCCGACCCGTTGAGAACTCTACATGTAATATAGCTAACGTTACCTCCATCACCTCACAGTCCCTGTATTATCCTAACGTTACTACCTGCTTACCGGCTGTACTACACTGTCCCTGTCAGTCAGCAGCATCTCTGGCTGCTCCTCTCCTGCCCGCTGCTGCTGTCTTCACCTTCCACCTGTCCTTGCTGGAGCACTGCTGTCACAGAGGACGTGGAGGCTACAGCAGCCCCTCCAGCGAACATGTCTGTGATTTTAGCACATTTTACAGCACAGTGAGATTCTTCACTCTCTTAGCACGCAACTCTCTGGTTGCTCCATGCTGCCACTCCTCAAGCTCAACACAGTGAAACTAGCAGAAGTTGCAGCTGACAGCCAGGGAGGGGTGGGGCTGCTTTCTTACGATATATCCTGATTGGTTCAGTCCACTGTCTATATTGAAGATGGACCAATGGGCCGTCCCCTCTAAATTGTGCTCTTAGAAAAGATTAAAAAAAAAAAAAAAAAAGAGGAGAGCTGAGAGATTTCATTGGATTAGCTCAATGTCCTTCAAGAAAATTAACCAATGGGCCGTCGCGTTCGATAAAAATGATTTATAACATACCTTTTTGATTAAATTATGACAGCCCGGCCCAAAAATGTGGGTCGGCCCACCGGGCATTGCCCGGTACGCCAGATGGCCAGTCCATGCCTGTGTATAATTATGCAATTTAGCGCGAAAAACTTCACTCCGTCACTGTCCAGGATGTTTGGTGGGTCAGAATCTAGATCACTACACATTATAACAGCATCCATATTATTACAACCTGTCCGCGGGTTTAGGTAGACGAGGGGAACACCTTCAGGGAACACCTGGGGAAACACCGACGTCATTAACATGACGTGTACCGTCACCGTCACTGCAACCGTCCTGCAGACAACAGGTGCTCTCATCCCCGCCACCGGCCAGACTTTAGATTCTCTGTCCGAGCCCGACCTGGTTGTTATCCCGGTCGTTATCGCCATCAGCCAGGGAACGGTCGGACGCTCGTCACCGCCAGAGGCGGGCGCTTTTTTTTCTTTTTTTTCTTTTTTTTTTACAAGATCGCTGCAGCCCACAAACACCCACTGTAAAGCAGCTAACATTGAGGATGAGTATAGCGTCGCAGCGCCGCTGTTCCACCGTCTGGGGAGAACCCTGGTTAATGTGTCGCCCGGCCGGCTCGGACACAACGTGCACGGGCAATTAAATGCATTTTGCTTAAGGTGCCAATCCTGAAGGTGATTTTACATCGTGCATCCTGTCATGCCCATGTAATGTTAGCAGATGTTATTGCATTTAATCATGACATGATTTGGCCTGAGTCCCTGAGTCCCGAGTCCACCTGACAGCACAATGATAATCCACATATTATATTTATATGTGCACCAATATAGCTATGACAAGGAGTTATATGTAGACTGGGGTGTTATGATTGTGTGTAATGTAAAACATGGCCTGTGAGGAACGAGGCTGAGCACTATCAGTGTCTGACTCAGAGTCAGTTTCTGGCTCTGATGGCTCAAACGGGTCGGCTGGGTCCATCGATGACGCTGCTAGTAGCTTCCATTGTTACTGTAGGTTATGTCCTCCACAAAACTAAACAATATGTAACAATAAGACCCAAAGATATTATTTCAAAATTCGAATATAACGACAAATCAATTTGCACCACAATAAACCTCATGATTTTAATAGCTAAAATTCCACATCCACAAGAGTAAATTTTCCAAGTCCCTCCCAAACTTTAATGTCTTCACAAATGAATTTATTCTTTACATAGACACCTTAAAACTGATGCCAAATAAGAAAATTGAACGGACACTACAATACTAAAAGTCATTTTCACTTACCCCAAAATAAGAAATGCCTTATACATATTTATTTTATTCTATTCCAATTACATGTATTATTTTATCAAGAGATATATTTTTTATTCATTTTGTATCTTGTCTTGTCACTCAGTGCCTGCTATATCTGATTGTCTGTACTTTTGCAAATGTTAAATAAAGATTTTCATACAAAAAAAAAAAGGTTAGGTCCTCCTGCAGTACAAGGAGGCAGCTCCCCTCCTGCATGGGCGTGGCTCCAGCGCCTCTATCTGACACGCCCCCAGCGTTTCACAGCAGAGAGAAGTGCTTGTTTTTCCAGGATTTTGAGACCTAATTTTATATTCTTGGCAATTTTTTTAATCTTTCAAATTTGGCTCAGTGGTCAATGACACATGTTTCTGTGGTATGACAAACTCATCACACAAATTTATTTTTGCTTTACACGGACTTTAAAAGAAGAAAACCAAGTTGTCTTTGCAAGCTCTGAGGCTGTGCTACTACCTTTGAGGCCTTCACACCTGAAGAACTGGCTCCATGGACTCATCTTTCTCCGCTGATCAGCTATAAGCCCCGTCGATCCGCTGTTAGCCTCACCAATCAGCGGTTAGCATAGCAATGCTAACTTTTAAGCAGACGTACTCGATGCTCTGTTGGATGTCCATCATTGTTCTGCTGGTCCTCCATCCGCCACAACCTCAGGGTTGTTCATTGCCTGGCTCCGTTCTCGCTCTCCTCTGCTGCTGTGGTCTCCCCTGGTTCGCGGTGATGTTGGATGGTCGATGCTCCGCCATTGCTGATTGGGTCTTCAAGTGTTCAGAGCGGGAGCTCCTGGACTTCTACTGTGTCGCCCCCGTTGTGTGCATGGGACCTCCAGACGCAAGTTCGCTTCTAGACGGAGGGTGCTGATCCATGCGGTGCTGGTGGCGGTGTTGACGGCGGTGCGGCTGTCCCCTCCGTGATGACTGACAGGCGCTCCATTTATTCTTTGCTTTGTTTGTTTTCATATAGGTTTATTTCACTTTGTCAAGTGTCCTTATTATTATTATTATTATTATTATTATTATTGTTATCATTATTATTATTATTATTATTATTATACTTACTTCTATGGACAAACAATCAGCTTTCACATCAACTGTATGCTGAATCTCAACCCCCACACACAGCTTTGGAGGACACAATAGGCATGATCAACACTGAACACTTAACACAATCGGGCCGGCCCCCCTTTGTTCCTTCTACTCACAGACACAAACATTTATTCAGCTGAATTTCATCAGAGCTCGTACACGTGACACCTTCTTCAACTTGGTTTGTTGGACTCAGAGTACGGTAAACCATGTCTAACAGCCCCCGAAGTGCCATACCACATTGTTTATTTTAGAGTCCACGAGCGTCCCGTGGACTTGCCGAATTTTCTATTGTCACAACAGCTTGATTTGACAAAACATTTCTCTGTCATTCTAATTTTTCGTGGTCTTCATCCCTGGCTAGGCTTTCATACTCTTTTCTACTCTTTTTTACTCTTTGAGACAACTGAACCACGCCGCTAATGAAGACCAATCTCACGCAAGTCTCACAATAGTGTAAGCTTGGTGTCTGCCTGTCACTATTTGCTTCGTATTTCCCATCATTCAGTCATTGCTGCCACAGCAGTTTCTCTCTTTCTATTAAATACTCTTCTAATTACTCTAATTACTCTTCTCTTTTTTCATCCATCCATCCATCCATTATCGTCCGCTTAATCCGGGGCCGGGTCGCGGGGGCAGCTGCCTGAGCAGGGACACCCAGACTTCCCTCTCCCCGGACACTTCCTCCAGCTCTTCCGGGAGGATCCCAAGGCGTTCCCAGGCCAGCTGGGTGACATAGTCACTCCAGCTTGTCCTGGGTCTTCCTCGGGGTCTCCTCCCGGCGGGACATGCCAGGAACACCTCCCGAGGGAGGCGTCCCGGGGGCATCCGAAACAGATGCCTGAGCCACCTCAGCTGGCTCCTCTCGATGTGGAGGACCAGCGGCTCTACTCCGAGCTCCTCCCGGGTGACAGAGCTCCTCACCCTATCTCTAAGGGAGAGCCCTGCCACCCTGCGGAGGAAACTCATTTTGGCCACTTGTATCCGGGATCTTATTCTTTCAGTCATGACCCAAAGTTCATGGCCATAGGTGAGGGCAGGAACGTAGATTGACCGGTAAATCGAGAGCATCGCCTTTCGACTCAGCTCTCTCTTCACCACGACAGACCGATACAACGACAGCATTACTGCGGCCGCTGCACCGATCTGCCTGTCAATCTCACGCTCCATCCTTCCATCACTCGTGAACGAGATCCCAAGATACTTGAACTCCTCGACTTGAGGCAGGAACTCTCCCCTAACCTGGAGGGAGCAAGCCACCTTTTTCCGGTCGAGAACCATGGCCTCGGACTTGGAGGTGCTGATTCTCATCCCAGCCGCTTCACACTCGGCTGCAAGCCGCCCCAGGACATGCTGGAGGTCCTGGCTCGAAGGAGCCAACAAGACCACATCATCCGTGAAAAGCAGAGATGAAATCCAGTGGCTCCCAAACCAGACCCCCTCCGGCCCGTGGCTGCGCCTAGAAATTCTGTCCATAAAAGCAATGAACAGAACCGGTGACAAAGGGCAGGCCTGCCAGAGTCCAACATGCACTGGGAACAGGTCTGACTTACTGCCGGCAATGCGACCTAAGCTCCTGCTCCGGTTGTACAGGGACCGTACAGCCCTTAACAGAGGGCCTCCGACCCCGCACTCCCGGAGCACCTCCCACAGAATGCCACGAGGGACACGGTCGAATGCTTTCTCCAAGTCCACAAAACACATGTGGATTGGTTGGGCAAACTCCCATGAACCCTCGAGCACTCTGTGGAAGTATTTCTTCTCTTTTTCACTTCTCTATTTCTATTTCTTCTCATCTTCTTCTTTATGTTTTCTTCACTTGAGACAACATATCGCATAGGAAATAGTGACTAATCTCACGCATGTCTTATGAGGATGTAGGCTTGATACCTGCCTGCCACCCTCAGCACCGCATTTCCAATTAATTCATAAATCTCTACCGCATAAGTTTCTCCTTTTTCTCTAATTCTCTTAATTTGGAAAATTTAGACAGAACCGTATCAACAAACTACACACCTCTTGCCCGTTTTCCCCCCAATTTGGTAATTTTCAGCTTGACAGACATTGGAAAACACTCACAGTCCCATCCAGAGCTTGAGTTTGACCCCAAGAGCGAAAAATGCTCACCTTGTTTGCCGGCTGGGGTGAAAGTCAGTCTCTGGGCTCCTGCTGTCTGTCCAAGTTGTCAAAAGCGATCCTGTTCGTGACGCCACCTGTAGTTTCTGGGCTTTCCTCCTCTAAGGTGTCCGCGTGTAGTTTGATGATAAAAGAATTCTGCGGAGGTAAGGCTGGGTGGAATGGTAGAGCAATCTTTATTGAAACAGAATCTTAAGCCCTGCGTCCGGATCAGAAGCGGCCGCTTTCTGATTTTATCAAATCTATGGGAAAAGTTATGCCATAATGCTTTGCCCTCTGCCCTCTCAGAACTCCTAGCCTTCCATCTCAGGAGCCCTAAAAAAATGACACCCCCTGTTCTTCCTGTGAAGGCCTTTTTTAGGGTCCCTTGTCCAGTACACCCACTCCTTCTGATTGGTCCCTTTTGCAAATTATCCAATAGACTAAAAGAGGAGTTTGACCTGTGTTAGTCATCTTCCACCATTTGGCATGCAGGTCAAACTTAGCTAAGCACTTTATCGTCTGTTAACCTTTGACTCCTTACAGTTGGAAGCCAACCCCTGGACCTTCACTCACACGATGAAAATCAATGAGTCATGATTGAATCCAAACTGAGTAGATCCGTCATGATTGAATCTAAGCTAAGTAAATCAGAGTGTATTGTCCTCCAGATACCTCAAGTATCTCTGTCACCTTGAGCAGGTCCTCCAGAGGCTTCAGAAAGCTGGATTAACAATCAACCAGAAGAAGTGCTCCTGGGCCCAGGAGGAGGTGACGTACCTGGGGTAATGCATCGGGCATGGAGAGATCAAGCCGCTGGTGGAGAGTCGGAGACAGTTCGAAGGATACCCAAACCGCAAACCAAAAGGCAAGTACGGTCTTTCCTTGGCCTGATAGGATGGTACCGAAGATTTGTGCCTCATTTCGCCACATTAGCTACTCCAATAACTAATCGCACATGGAAGACTAATTCTTCCCATCTTCCATGGACTGAAGAATGTGAGGAGGCATTTAATAAGCTAAAGGAACTGTTGTGTCAAGATCCCATCTTGCAGAGCCCAGACTTCACTAAGAAGTTTCTTGACCAAGTGGACGCCTCTGATGTTCGCTTAGGTGCGGTCTTGGCCCAAGGAGAACCTGGAGAGGAGAGGCCCATCTTGTTTCTGAGCCGGAAGCTCTTTGACAGAGAAAGAAAGTACTCAACCATCGAGAAAGAGGGATTCGCTATCAAGTTGGCCGTGGACTCCCTGAGGTTCTATCCTCTTGGACGAGAGTTCATCCTTCAAACGGACCATCAAGCCCTGAAGTGGATGCAGATCATGCAGAGCCACAACTCGAGAATATTGCGCTGGTGTCTGGCCCTTCAGCCATACCACTTTGTCCTTGAGTATTGCCCAGGTAGGCGGAACCTCATAGCTGACTATTTATCCCATGTACCAGGTATGTACAACCCAGAGGGAGAGGGGGTAAGAAATGTCACAGAGGGGGAGTAATTATTGTATTTTTGCATTGTATTCTTGAAGTGTTCCCAGTCAAATAGGCGGTGCACAGCCAATTGTGACTGGAATGCCCACTAATGTGACTGTTTGTCTCAACAGGAGAAGAGACCTCTAGACCTGAAGGAGGGCCCTGCACTGAGTAGAATATTGTGAGCAGCTGGGGTGGTTGGTTAATGGAGGGGCGGGGCCTTACAGCTTACATAGGAAGGCCCCAGTTCAGAAGAGCTCTCTTTGGCCGTGTTGGAAGGAAGACCAGCCAGCTTTCCACCTTTAAGTTGTTTGTGTATTGTTCTTTTCAGCCATTTTTCCTCACTTTGTATTTTTGCTTTTGTCCAGGCAATTAAAAATTACTTTGGTCTGCACACCTGCCTCCTGCTTGTTCCTGATATCTTAAGGAGAATTTTTCTGACTTTCTCTTAAGCTACACTCCCACTGGGTAACAAACCATTTAAAAAAATTTTTTTCGAGCTGAGCGTCTTTGCCTGGCTCCGCCTCTTCCTCTATGTAGACAAAATGGCGGCCGTCATGTTAGTAATCCTAAGGTAGTGGAAATCAATCACGTCAGCAATTTTCAGCAAATTACGTATTAACTTGCATGGGTAAAACAAATATAATTTTTTTTAAATATATAATTTAGTTAACTTAGTTTCCACATCATCATTCAAACCTGCACCTACTTTGTACTTGTTCTTTAAATGGTCCCACTTGTTTCTAGCCTGCTGGGCTTGACTTTCCCCTGCAGGCCCATTGTTTCCAGAACTATTCTGAACACAGAGAGAAGCAAGAGAAAAGGCAAACACAAGATCACATTAATGCAGGGGTGCAAAGATTTACAAAAAGTGACTTCAGGACTGACAAATCGGCTATTTATTATTTATTATTATTATATATTACTGCCTTCCATCCAACTGCGGCGGAATGTTTCTCCCTGTGAACAAATGTTGGTTCTGACCTCAGACAGTGATGAAGCTCTCTGTTTGCTCTCTAAAACACAATGAAATATCAAAGATGTTTTGTGTTACGTTAACAGACAAAAGAGATGTAATACAGCAAAAAAAATATAATCATCATAAGGATAATCATAAACTTAGCTCTTTATTCAAACATTTAACTAGACTTTATAGGGATCACAGCCTGATCTAAATCTGTTCATCTTGGTCCATTTATTTATATGAAGTAAAACGAGTCTATAACATCTTCATAGTCACAATAAGATATAAGTCAACCTCTGAACGTGTAACATTTGAAAGTAAAAGCTTTTAAGGCTTTACTTCCAAAGGTATCAAGCTGAGCATGACCAATGTATTTTAACTAATATTTAGAGGTTTTAAGGTCCCTTGAAGTTTAACATATCTGGCGTTTGATGATCAAATGAGCAAAACTGAGTATAGACTTGTAAACTTGGGCAATTTATAGCCACGAAGGATAGTGGCGGTGTGTCCTCCAGGAAGTGGGAAAAGCAGGCAGCATTTGTGGGGTGCATTTGGAGGATCCTTTGAATTGGGACAGCCTTTGCGCGCTGTTGTGACATAATTGCAATTCAAATGCGCATTCCGAAGGATGCTGCCCCTGAATTGGGACACAGCCAGAGTCACAATGCCATGTTTTGGCTACAGGAAATGACATTTAACCCCTTCCTGCACTGTCCAAAACCCGGACAGTTAAGAGATGCGTACACAATAATCGGGCAATGGGGCTGGGTACACGGCACACCCCAACAGCAGCGTGCCCCGATGCGCATGGACTACGAAGGCCCGTTCATCGCTGCTTGCAGCTTTAATTGTAAGTCACTTTGGACAAAAGCGTCTGCTAAATGCCCTACATGTAATGTAAATGTAAATAAGATTTCATGTCCCTTTAAAACAACTTCAGACAGTAGTTTGAGAGCTTTAGAGAGTATTTATCATAGCATTATTAAACCTTTAAATATAAAGCTTGTGCAAAAGCTTTAGTGAAGTGAAAAGTGCTGGACTTTATATCTAATTTGCAAACAGCATCTACCAACTACAACATGCTATTTTTATTTATTTATTTATTTATTTATTTATTTATTTATTTATTTATTTATGTTGTTTATTTCGGGCATGTCAATTCATCGTCATCACATTTCATCATTGTTCAAATAATACAATACACATGGCCGAAAGGGAAAAGCGGGAGAAGCCAAAGCTTATCTAGTCCCGCCCCCATTACCCACAGGATAAAATCTTCATCCTAATCTTTTCTTATCTTTTGCATTTTACATTTTTACCTAACAATTTCTTTTACTATGACATTTGACAAAACATATTACAACAGTAGCATACAGAGCTAAATTCAAACTCTAGACAGTACATACAGATTACGTGTGTGTCTGCACATGTGTCCATATTAGTCCGTCATGAGTGAACAACAGTCTCATCTTATAGCCTCATCTTATAGCCAGGCATGTCACAAGGTCAGAATGATGGTCCAATCGACAGAGAGCAAAAGTCCAGTGTATTTATTATTTGTTGGGATGGTGTGAGAGCCCTTTTTATGCCATTTTTATTTTATTCATCCGTCTCATCTGCAGCTTTCGCCGCTGTTAACTTCGCCATATCCTCCCAAGTAGTTGCTACGTCAACTCGCATCAGTGCCACGAACTCACGAATTGCGGAGATGTCAGAGCGCATCCCGACCACAGCACTCCGAGTATTGGCGATGTCCGCCCACGCACTGGTCTGCTCAGTAGCGATCTTTCTCATTTTCCGATATTGCATAAAGATTCCAAATCCCAAAACGATTGTTCCAATTGTCATGAACGTGAACATGTACACGTCCTCGACATCCTCCACATCCAGTGCGGCAAGGCAGATGACTTTCCACTTTCCCCAAGCATCCATAACGTAGCCGGACATGAAGGTCCCGTCCGGGCATGTCAGTTCACCAGAACCCGCACGCCGTGTTGAGAACACTCTGTCGATGGCATTCAGTGACCAACTCAGCAACTCCATCGTGGATTGATCGATTGATTGATTGGTTGAGAACGTTGTTGTACAATATTAGACAAGTCTCCAATCGAGTGACTTTAGTGTGCCGATTTACAGGGCTCAGTTGAGTTCTTCACAGCTCAGAAGAACTTGTGATAACTAACAGTAGTGTCACAGTTTGTATTCATACCTAAGTTATCTCCACATTGTTGATACACATTATAACAACATCCTGCTACGTACAACTGGCATTGGCCTTGAACCATACAAGTTTCTCAGGTTCAACTTATTGTTTGGGTACAGAATGTTTTTTGTTATGCTCCCATGCTATCTCAACAAGGTGTCTGTTGATTCGTGCCTCTGACCTTTATCAACCCTCCAGTATTAATCTATACTGGTCAACGGTTGAATTTACATATTTTTTTCTTAAAACCACTTAGTGTTGCTGATTTTTTGACATCATCTTCTAGCAAATTCCATAGTTTAACACTTGTTACCGATAAGGAAAAGGATTTTAACATAGTTCGTACCTTCCTTTGCCTGAAAATCATGTTCCCTCTGAGATTGTAACTCTTCTCTCTGTCTCGGAAAAGTATTTGCAGGTTGTGAGGGAGGCTTTTGTTAGCTGCCTTATACATCATTTGTAGTGTGCGATAGTTTATTAAGTCATATAGTTATATAGTATTCTTGATTCGATAAATAACTGATTTGTGTGTGCCCTATAGTTGGTATAATATAAGATTCTCAAAGCTCTTTTTTGGAGCATTAACAAAGGCTGTGTGGAGCCTTTATATGTGTGTCCCCACACCTCTGCACAGTATTGCAGGTGTGGAGAGACTAGTGCGCAGTACAACAGATGAAGTGCTTTTTGATTTAGTATTTTTTGTGCTTTCCAGAGTATGGACACACTCCTGGCCAACCTCCTTTTTAACTGTCTTATGTGTGGCTTCCAACTTAACATGTCGTCGATAATCACACCCAGTACTTTATTCTCATGGACCCTTTTAATATTCACTCCGTTTACTTGAATGTTAGTACTGTTATTGCAGCTTTTTTTGCATATATCATTTATATATAGTATAAACAGCTTTGGACCCAGAACTGACCCCTGTGGAACCCCACAGACTATGTCCAAGCTAGTCGATGTGTTATCACCTATTTTAACATATTGGGATCTCTTGTGTAGATAACTCTTGACCCACTGCAGTGCTACACCTCTAATGCCATATCTCTCCAGTTTAGCTATTAAAATATCATGGTTAACGGTGTCAAATGCTTTTTTCAAGTCTATGAAAATTCCTATTGAATATAGTTTTTGATCAATAGGTCGGTAATGATTTCCACAGACTCATTTAGAGCAAAGGCAGTCGAGTGGTTCCTTCTAAATCCATATTGGCTGTCATATAGCAATTTGTGTTTGTTGATGAAGTTATCTAGCCTATTGTTGAATAGCTTCTCTAGGATTTTTGACAGTTGTGGCTAGGGATGCACCGATTGTGAAATTCTGGGCCGATACCGATACCGATGTTTAACATAACAACTTGGCCGATGGCCGATGCCGATGTTCTTTCTTTTTGTTATTTATCCCTTTTTTTGTGCCACAGAAACATACAAGTCTTTCAGCTCTTCATAACACTATCCTTGAATGAGCACAAATCCAATGAGACCAATTTATGAAACAAAAACAACCTTTAATATCACTTTCTGGTTGACATTTAAGATAACCTTAGTTCACATGACAAGATTTCGGGGAGACAGACCTTGGCAAAGTGACGTCGACTCAGCAGCGTGTAGCGTGGCTCCATAAACTTTATTAGACTCTGAAACCCCACGTCCTCCACTACAGAGAAAGGCTGGTCATCTAAAGCAATGAACTCCATCACCTTGTTTGTTATTTGTTTTGCTTTGGCACTGTCTGGAGGCAGCTGTTTGGCTTTCCTTAAATGCTGTGTCAATTGAAGTCTGAGGGGCCGTCCAGACGGGCGAAAACAATCTTTTTTATCTCCGTCTTCCTCGTCATCGTTTTAAGAATATTTGCGTCCACACGGACCCACTGAAAATGAGCGAAAACGCTGTAGTTCATATTCCAGGCCTCTAGGTGGCGCTTGACATTCACAAAACACGGATAAGAAGACACGGAGCATGCACAGTAAACTTGCGCGCTGTAAACAAACAGACAGTAGACAGAGAAACCGAACACAACAAGAAGTAGAAGATGAAAATGGCGAGTGCAAGGAAACCAGAATCGTTTGTGTGGACCATTAATGAGGTCGAACTGCTGCTGAGACTCACACTCAACTACAAGGCGGGTAAGTTGCGAGAAAGGCTCGATATCTTCTGCGGCACAAACACGAGCATGCGGTCCGCCATTGCTGTTGTTATGGGACGTTGCGAGATGCTGCGATGGCGTCATTGTTTTGGAAAGTATGCGGATTCGCTGTCCACATGAAAACGGGAGGGCTGCGTTTCCGGATTTCTCCAAAAAAAGAGGGAAAAAAGAGTTTCTCCATGAGCACAGCGTTCATGCCGCAAATCAAGATATAATCATCGGCCACGGCCATAGGCGAATGTCATTTTTATTTGCCGATGGCCGATGGCAGTTAACGAGGCAAACATCGGCCGATACCGATGTTCAGCCGATGCATCGGTGCATCCCTAGTTGTGGTGGCAGTATTGAGATTGGTCTGTAATTAGTAAACTCGCAAGTGTCACCATTCTTAAACATTGGCACAACTTTGGCAACTTTCATTTTGGTGGGAAATATCCCAATTTGAAATGACGGATTAAAAATGTATGTTAGAGGTGAAATGATTCCATCTAATACTTTCTTAATTAGCCCCATGTCGAGGTCATCAACATCACTGGAAGTTTTTGCCACGCATTTGTTGACCAGATGTCTAATCTCTGTGTCCTTCACTGGTGTGAGAAACATTGAGCACTATTGTGTGTATGACCATAAGGGGGCAGTCTTCAGTCGGAAAATAATAAAACATGAGACACACTAATGTTCATTTGAACATAACATTTCTTCTAAAAATGACAGTATGGACAGAGATCAGTAGTGTAAGACTGCACATCTGCATTTGAAAAGCAATCAATGGTGAATATCAGCCAGATGACAGAGTAACGTTCATTATTACATTCTCAGTATATTGTTTCATTGTTTATAAAGCAGTCTGCGTCTCTATTGAAAAGTGTTTATGAATGAAGCACTCTGTTTTCAGTTCATGTTCAGGCTGCAAGTGTCCTCGGGAATGACCCCACTCTCTCCCTGCTTCTGTTAATCTGATGTCTAATTGGCTCACTGGAGCAGATGAAGCCAGGAATAGGACTTCATCCCATACACAACGATCTGTGTGTGGGGGGTAGAGTTGGTTAGAGGTTAAACAGAGTGAGATTACTACAACATTATCACGATAAAGGAAATATGATATAAAACCTTTATCTGTCTGTGAGTGAGACACATTTTCCTCCAATCTGACAGAAAAAAACCCAGTTTGAAATAAACATTAAGACAAAGTGTGAGTTGAAACAAGAATCAAGTCCGTTACACTTGCAGCTGGTATTTTACATTGTGTGAGAGAGTGTATGCTCACTTGGTATGTAGCTCAGCGTGATCCACAGGAATCTCATGTGTTCTTGAGAAACACGACACCTGAATAAGAAATAATTTCTTGAGAACTATTCTGACTTAAAAATGTCACACTGTTTGTCCAAATGCTGCTTTCTAATTAAACAAATCAAATAGTTTACACCCTGCTATCCACTTTGTGAGGTTGCACTTAAAGGGTAACTTCACCAAGTTAGCACATTAAAGTGTGTTTACAGGAAAAAGTAGTATTAAGCATTTTATGGCTCCAGAGGAAGCTGCTGTCACCTGATGACTGTCCTTTAAGCAGTGAAGTGGAGAACTGTGGTGAGAGAAATCATTCTGACTGGCTCTTTAATTGAGCAAATCAGTGCATGAAAAGAAAAATGGAAAAAGAAGGAGAAATCCCCTTGAGCCTGTCACAGCTTGTTTTTCACCTCCACTGCTTCACCAGTGCCAAATGCAACTTTAAATCTGAGATGTTCTCCATTAGAAGTGGCTCTGTCAGCGAGAGCTGGGAGAACAACATCAGAACAATGGTTTGTTCACAGTCCAGTGCAGCTCTTTGACTGAGTCACACAAGGTGCGATGGTGCAACACTTGGCCTTTGTTGTGGCTAGTTGTGTGATGTTGGTTTATGTCTGGGCCCTGAAGCTTGATTTATGAATCCTGTGTTGAATCAACAGCATACTGTGCCTACGGCGTAGCCTCTGTGTAGGTGCATGTAAAGACTGGGATTGGGCCGCATTTTCGAGGTTAGCGGGGTTAGTTAGTTAACAGGTAGCTGACAGGCTGGATGTCTGAAGGGCAGGCTGCCTCTCCAGGAGCAGCCTGGTGGTAAGTTCTCGTATGGAGACACTCTGTCCACGTTAAGAGGAAAGTACGGCTAGCAATCTGCTCACCACCGCCGGCAACACACGTATACATGGTCACTATGGTGTAGGCCACTTATGTAGGTTGCAGCACCGGCTCTGTGTAGAGCCGACCTACAACCATCAATCAGCCTGTAGAAGTGATCTTCTGGGGACCATGAATTCCTTCATACAATGTAAGAGTGATAGTTGTTAAGATATTTCACTGAAAGCAAAAACCTGCTGGTGAAGACAGAGGAAGTCTCTGGGGAACATCAACTGACTCACCAACAGCTGTTACCTTGGCTTTAAAGGAAACTCCAGAGCACAGCCATTATCAGTTCAGTTCAGTTCAGGTCTTTATTTATTTATTATGTCTGGTATGTAGTAAGACTGTCTATCAGCAATGACTGGAGACTGCCATGTCCATGAGTATCACACCCTGTAAGAATATGGAAAGGTATTATGGGTAGGGCGGGGGAAGTTTGTTGACATTAAATTGGCACGTAGTTGACCATGTTATTCAGATTAAATTCCTCAACCTCAGCTTAATTCAGTAGTAAAGTAGAGATACGACATTGGCAACGAGGATTAATTTGCATGAGCTAGTTAGAAATTACAAGTTTAGCTAGTTAGTATGGAGAAATCCGGGATTCAAATCTTTGCATGCTACACCGAGCCGACTCAATAGGCTGTGAGAGACTGTGGTTACGGAGGAGATTCTGACAATCAGATAAGGGATGCAATATTAAGCAAAGGGACGTCAGAATAAAGAAAGCTGCTAGAAGAGGGTAGTGGATTGATGCTAGCATTTACACTGGAAGTAGCTGCCCGCTGTGAGAGCATCAAGGAGCAACTGTCGGACATGTCATGCCTGTCGACTAAACCCTCCACAGACACTGTTAACCGAGTTACACTGAAAGGAAAACCGGAAAGAATGGAAACAGGAATACAAAAGGTAAACCAAACGGGGACAATAACAATGATGAAAGTGCTACAGATGTGGGATTACTGATCACATTGGTCGTGATCCGAAATGCCCCACACAAGGACAAATGTGCCACAAGTGCCAGGGAAAGTATCACTTTGCAAAAGTATGGCGCACCAAAGGTCGGAAACCGAAACAAAATGTAAACAATGTTGATAAACATGAAAGTGAGGACTTTGCATTTGCCATTGATGATAACCACATGCCAGAGAGACTTAATATCTGTGTTGGGGGAGTAAATGTAAAAATGCTGATTGACTCTGGCGCAACAAGCAATGTAATGGGAGAAAATGCATGGGAAAAATTGAAAGCAGAAAGCACTAAGTGCCACTCCTATGTCCCTAAGACAGAGAAGAAACTTTACCAGTATTCTTCTAATCAGCCATTAACAGTCAAGGGTGCATTCCAGGGTTTCCGCGGAGTCTTAAAAAGTCTTAAATTTGACAATCTCAATTTTAGGCCTTAAAAAGTCTTAAATACGTCCATATTTTGCATAGAGGTCTTAAATTACATGTAGTCAGGTCTTAAATATGTACGTTCATTTACCGCTTCCGTCATCGCCTTTTATTTTTGTTTGGAGGAAATGTGTTGGTGAGATTCACAGTCAGCTCCGTGTGTTCTTCTGTAAGAAGTATCCAGGAACGTAAGTTTTATTTTGCCAACAACGCGGTCGGAATTTATCGGCGCACACTTCGCCAGTTCCGGAACGACTTCGACAGCGGAATCTGCCAGAGGACCCTCAAATTGGGCACAGTCGGTGTGAAAGCGCTGGTGTCACACACAAAATCGTAAAAAACACCAGTTAGCTAGCGAAGTCGTGCTATCACACACTTCCGTACACCTTTGTCACGAGTTCCCGGTCCAGTTTCATCCAGTTCTGCTCGACCTGAACTCTGCGCCCCCTCTGCCGCCTACCTTAAGCGACATTCAAACCACCTTTGGCCGAACTCAGACGTTGAAAGCGGAGGTGCTTTCGATTTTGAACACCATGTGTGTGTGTGTGTGCACCAGGGTTATTATAATTAACTAAAATTAAATTCCTAGATAAAAACTATACTTAAACTACTTAGATCACTTGTTAAACTAATTAAAACTAAACTAAAATGAAAACATAAACTGAAAAACTAAATAAAATAAAAACTAATGAAAATTTTAAAACTAGGCTATAATAGCCCTGACACACACTCATTCACTCCATTCTTCATTGTTTGAGCTGCTCTGTGAATGGCAATGAATGTGTTTTATTTGTTTTTTTTCTAGTAATTCTGGGACCGCATTTTTTCTTACTTTTTCGTACTTCGTGTAGGTCTTAAATTTAGTTCAAAATGGTCTTAAAAAGGTCTTTAAAAGGTCTTAAATTTGACTTGTTTAAACCGGCAGAAACCCTGGCATTCACATGTGAGGTGTGTGTCCTAGTGCAAAACCAGAAAGGAATTAAAGTCCCTGTGTGCTATGTATGCCGTAGCCTAACTGATTGTGAATGGAGATACTCTCAGACAGAGAGAGAGGCGCTAGGTTTAGTGTGGGCCTGCAAGAGACTACATCCATACCTATATAGGCGACAGTTTGACCTAGTCACAGATCATAAGCCATTGGAAGTGATATATGGTCCCCGCTTCAAACCATGTGCAGGGATAGAGCGGTGGGTTCTTTGTCTGCAGCCGTACCAGTTCGAAGTAGTACACATAGCAGGGAAGAACGATTTTGCTGACCCCCTAACAAGACTCCTACCAAATACAGTAAAACAGGTGGAACACGGGCACAGAGTTGATGAGTATGAGATTTGTGGCAGTGAATGTGACTCTAAAGGTACTCGCCACTCAAGAAGTGGAGGAAGCATCTTCCACTGACCTAGAGCTCCATGAGGTACGCAAATCCACAGCAAGTGGACACTTTGAGAAGTGCAAAGAATATGCTGTCATTGCAAATGAGCTATGCACAATAGGATATCTTGTTCTAAGAGGCACATGTATAGTGATGCCCCAGGCCTTGCGAACACGAGCACTTATGCTAGCCCATGAAGGATATTTGGGTATATATTTGGGTATAGTGGGAACGAAACAACATCTCAGGACTAAAGTGTGGTGGCCTGGCATGGATAGAGCAGCTGAGAGACATTGCAAAGCCTGTCACGGATGCAAAATAGTTGCTAGACTGGACCCACCTGAGCCACTGAGACCCACACCGCTACCGGATGGACCCTGGCATTACGTTGCAGTTGACCTACTGGGACCTCTCCCATCCAATCTGACAATGGTCCTCAGTTCCAATCCAAACAATTCAGACTGTCCTGTGAGGAAAATGGCATCACACACATCAAAACCACACCGAAATACACTCAGGCCAACAGAGAGGTTGAGCGTCACAACGCATCACTTATTAAAAGGATCTGGATTGCTCAATCAGATGGACTCGATTGCAAAAAAGAACTGAGAAAGTACGTGATGGTCTACAGGAGCATCATCCATCCAACAACATATAAAAGCCCTGCTTAATCGCTTTTCAACCGAAAAATTAAGAGGAAAGCTGCCTGAACTGATGGAAATGCACACTGATCAAGAAGTATGTGATCGTGACACAGAGCAAAAGGCAAAGAGCAAGCTGTATGCAGACACCCGCAGAGGAGCACAGCTATCAGAGGTCAGTGTTGGTGACACTGTGCTCTTGAGACAAGACAAAACCGACAAATTCTCCACTACATTCAATGCAACACCACACGAGATCATCAGCAGGACAGGAAACAACATCGTAGTGGAATCGCCAACAGGAGCACTACATGCAAGAAACACCACTTTTGTCAAGAAATAGGAAGCGAGGGGACTGAAACAAGGGACATTCCAAGACAAGGGGGAAATACAGGAAGCTAAGGATGACACAGGAATCAGCGAGGCGATAGAACACACACACACCACGAACACTCAGAGTCCACAAACCAAAAACGACGTGGACACACAGATAAAAGCAGACATGCCATCCAAGCCGCAAAGGGTCAAGCGAACACCCAGTAGACTGACTATGTTCTCAAATGATTTAAAGGGAAAAGAAAAGAGAATTTTCACATTGTTCATGAGTTAAAACCTGTGGCTATACACAATGAGTTTGACTTCTGGCAATAGAAGAAATTGTTACAGTTCATGATTTTGAAGAATTGTTGTGATTTATGGTTTCTTAAAGGAAAGCAACATGTTCACTTAGTAATGATTTGTTACTAATACTAAGTGATGAGGTGATTCTGGATAAGCAAGATACATGTTCCTGTGTGATGAAGTTGTTACAACTCTGGCCGCTCAGAAGGAAGTTAAAATGAGAATTCCTGGAAGTATAATGTGAAGCATAATCCTGAGTTATGTTTTCTGTAACTAAGACAAATTTAATTCTAAGGGGGGATGTCATATCCATGAGTAACACACCCTGTAAGAATATGGAAAGGCATTATGGGTAGGGCGAAGGACGTTTGTTGACATTAAATTAGCACGCAGCGAGAGACAGACGTGTCTACATATGGTCCATGTTATTCAGATTAAATTCTGCTTAATTCAGTAGTAAAGTAGAGATACGAAAGATACTATTATGGAAGTGTTTATTATATACTGTTGTACAGCAGTGTGTGCCGAGAGAGTACATCCTGACTATTAAGATACCCCCCCCCCCCCCCCCCACCACCACCACCACCACCACCACCACCAATTAACATCTCTAGAAGTTAGTGATTCTACGAATGAGCGACTTTTGCTTAAAAACCAAACAAACACTTCCTGTATAATCACATCTCACACACTGGTACGACTGTGTAATGTAAGTGCAGATTAAGTTGACTACGTGAATCTCACAGCTCAGCTGGGTGATCAGGGAGCTCAGACATTTGGCACCAGAACTTCACACCCTTGGGTGACAAGAGCAAAGTACATTCCTCAGGCCAGTCGAGTTTTTCTGTGATGTAAGCATTTGGTAATCAGTTTCAGGATGTGTCAGTATTGGATGTGTGTTCTTCAAATCAGCAACATGTCTACCAGTGTGTGTGTGTGCGTGTGTGTGTGTGTGCGTGTGTGTGTGTGTGTGTGTGTGTGTGTGTGTGTGTGTGTGTGTGTGTGTGTGTGTGTGTGTGTGTGTCACAGAGCATGCGCAGAGCAGAGCAACAGAGATTAGAGTTCTCTGGACAGCTTGCTGTGTGTCCTCAGCTCTCAGACTGTTTTCTGGAACATTTTGGGAGCGTTTAGACATGCAGGGACTGAATGATTTCCGTCAAACTCTCAGAGAGGTGTGAGGGAGAGGAGGTGGACAGATGGGATTTATTTTAATGTGGATAACCTCGGTGTATGGACAATGGTGCAGCTCAACAGTTGGTCTGACAGAGTTACTGCGGCTATTTAAAGTTGGACGGTTGATCTCCAAGTGATGACAGGCTCCTCGAAGTAGAACTATGGACCAGCTCTTAAGATATTTTATGCAGAACTCTTAACAGATAAAGCAGACAGAAGACAGGTTTACATAGACCAGAGCAGGGGGCTGATTATATTCTAAACAGAGATTATTACTGGAATCATCTGCTGGTGAATCAAATGGCAGAGGACTATGAACAGTCTGGTGCGTCAGAATTCATTAAAGGTAAGTTACACCTGATGAAGATATTTTATCATGAGTATTAATCATTATACTCATACTGTAACTCGTGTTGTGCACAAATATCACTGACATCCTGAGCTAGAGAAGCTGGGAGTGAGTTTGGGTAGCTATAAAATAGCTTTGTATATGAAGACTATAGAAAATGTGTGCTTTTAAAACAAAATAACAAATTGTAACACATTATAATAACACTCCTAAACAACTAATATAGCTAGGGACTTGTTTTTAAATGGAAAAAACAACTAAGAAAATATAAAATGGCTCCACACAGATTGTCTGCTGTAGTCCAAGTCTCTTGGAGCCCAGAGATCACAAACTGATCTGAAAAGATGTTATTCACACCCTTGATGTGCAGTCGAGCTTGTGCACTGACTTCAGAGTGGAGTACACGCTACACGTACACTTTCAGCTTAGCAGCTCCAGTGAAAGTATCATCTTTAAGACGGGGGTGAATATCATCTTCTCAGACTGATTCAGATCTGAAAATATGTGCATGCTTGACACTGCTAGAGGTAGGTGAGAAAGACAAAAAACATTTTAACTTGCAATCATCGAAATTGTCTGGCATGCTATTACAAATTCATCATTAGTAATAACAGCAATTGATCCCAATTGATTTCAAAAGACGTTATTTACACACATTATAATTTTGAGAACATGTAAGTTTAGGGTAAGAATATCAGGATAAACCAATCAGAGGCCATTTAGGGCGGGACTTAGCAGGAAAAACAGTGGGATCCATGATGATGTTATCTCTCTCTCTCTCTCTCTCTGTGTGTGTGTGTGTGTGTGTGTGTGTGTGTGTGTGTGTGTGTGTGTGTGTGTGTGTGTTTGCTGTATACCACAGACCGGCTGTATTTTGCCTCTCTTCGTGTCAAACCAAAGAATACAGCCAACACACACTACTTCAGCACAGACGAGGAGTTCACATATGAGAGGTAAGCCTCGAGGATAGCTGCTGGATCACATTCAAATCACACATAAGCTCCTCAGCAGGCAGTGCTTCACTGTACCTGTACAACTGTCCCTAACACAAAGTCCTTGGCCCGGTTAATGCAAGGTTTTAGTGCATTCAATAGAAAAGATCAATACATTGAAGGACTTTAGTCAGTAAAGTCAAAGACACGGTCACACGCAGGAGAACGATCATCGAAGTGAAACTCATCAGTAAACAGACTTTTTTCATCATCCACTGTGAAATTCTGGTATTTCTTCGCCCACCTCAAGTGGTTGTCCTTGTTTCCTCCTGACAAGTGGTGCTCGTCCTCTGAGACACTACAAGACAGCGTCTTCTGACAGGAACACTGCTGATTGGTCTCTTGTGTTGTTTCTAAAGTCATTTCTGTATTTGTGATGAAGTTTATTTTCTATCTCTCAGTGAACTAAGTGTGATGTATTGATCTTCTCATGTGTGTTGACTTTGACTCTGTCAGTTGCAGACCAAGAGATGTTCCTCCATGCAGCTCAGTGCATGCTGTGATTAAAGCAGAGGAGGGACAGACCAGATACTGAGATGCTCTGACATTCATGGAAATTTTTCTGAGATTGTTTCGTTGATATTATCACCTGTAATGGCAAGATAGTATTTGATTCTAAACAAATGCAAAATAGAGTTCACTAGTACCGTACGTACAGTATATGATATGAATCATACAGCACGGCCTTCACAGTGACCAGATCTCAACCTAACCGAACACATATGGGAGATTTTTGGAGCGATGTGTTCCACAGCACTCTGTGAATGACATGGGGATGACATCATCTGCTGTCTGTCCTTCCTCCCTTCCTCACTCATTCCAGCACAGAGGAAGTAGCCTCGTCATGGCTTATCCTGCTCCTCTCATCCTCTCATCTGCCCTTAACTTCTGTTATGGTGTGGCACAAATATAGCACTGTGCTCCTCATTTCCAGTCAGAGTAAACATTTGGTCACCTGTCCAGCCTGTAAGTGAAGCCCATTCATTCCCATGAGTGTTCAGCCTGTGGCTGTCATTCCATAGTAACATATAGGTCAAGATGAGATCAGCAGCTGTGCCCTAGAGATGGAGGGGGATTAGGGCAAACGTCACCATGCAGACGTCAATCACTTTAAAATTCCTCTCAAGTCAAAGTCAAAGTTGCAGTTTTAGGACATATGCCTGATCTATATAACTCCTGTATGCCAGTATCAGGCCAAACAATTACAAACATTAATTCATTAAAATAGTTGTTTTGTTAGTTTTCTTAATGGTAGTTTAGAGCCATTTCCTGGAAATTGTTAAGAAATGCTGGCGACTGCTGGGATTTGTTGAATATTCATGAACGGACACAAGGAATAAAAACGCGATGGCTTTTGCTAGTTGAAATTTAATACCAACAAAACATAGGTCCCGCAGGACAGCAGCAGCTCTGTGACATTGGCACGGTGGGATACCATATTTTTCAAATCAGATGACTTAGTGCAGCTATAGTACAGAGCTGGGCAGTGTCAGCCAGTAACACTCACAGAATCAGTTCACATGTTCAGTGTGGCTCTGCACGGTAAGTCCTGCCTTAAAGGCAGGAACACACCGCCCAGACGTCCAACTGCTTTATCTGACCACTCTCCGACCACTCTGTTGCCTCTCGTCCGACCCATTCGGCAGAAAAGTTGCATTGAAACACACCGCTTCGACGTGCTGCCAGCTCCACAGTAGTGTGTACGTTCTGCGCTTGCGCGAGATGCAATAAGCTGCTGGCGCTTGTGTTGTGAGTTGTAAACGAGAGGCTTATGCACGCAACTCTCTTTACTTTCGATCAAAACGAAACTTAACTATTTCAAATAAAAACAGCTGCATACTAAACATGCAGCGAGGCATTAACAAACTAACACAAATTAATTCGTCCTGAACAGACATAACAACTAGTCTGGTGCCAGTACTGCAAAACATGAAAACGGGGAATGACGGAACAGAGTGCATAGAAAAACAAAGCGCACACAGTATTCTGCCCTCCCACACACCGCACTGATTCGCTAGCACACCGCCAATCAGATAATCCAATGGCTCAGAGATTCGACAGCCCTCCTCCTCAGATTTCGCATGCTGAATCGGAGCAGACAACGTCCGTGCGGCTCCGAAAGCTTCTGAGCTATGAACACACCAAACATATTTGTTCCCGACCTCGTCCGAGTCTCTCCAAAGGCTTCAGACGTCCAACGGCTGGGCCGGTGTGTTCCTGCCTTTATCATGCTGATGTCTCTGTCTGTGGAGTCAGAACCTGTGGTTTAAGAACCATGACCCATAAAAAACCTTGTCCCAGTTTCCACCGTTTGTCCTGTGTTGATTACTATGCAGTAAAAATGACAACCTCTAAGTTTTTTATAATATTAGACACATCTGTATCTTTCTGTAAATACACAAGCGTATGAGATAAAGAATCTTGACAGCAGACAACATTTTAGTGACAACATGTGAAGTAAAAAGGAAGAACAATCTAAAGAACAATTGAAGAGTGTGAAATAGTTATGAAATAGTTCCAAGTGACATAGAGATGGAAATATATTGAATTATAGTGATCCAGATGAGATGAGATCAAAACATGGATTTTATAATGCAGGTTATCAAAATACAAAAAAGGCTTTATTTTGGGAAATTAAGAGGAACTTCAGCAGTGTTCAACACTCTCATAACACAAGGCTAAATCACTGGTGCAAGCTTTACACCGACAACCTGTATAACCAGCATCCATTGACACAAAAGTGTTTGCAACCCAATAAACTCATAATATTTATCAAGTCCCTCCTGACCACTCATTGTATTATGATCTCCAGTGTCCTCACACCCTCAGTACACCTGTAGTAACATATATGTGACATTTGGGACGGGGTCTGTACTTTGTACTGCACTAAGCAGGTTTTTAATGTATGAAGCTGAACAGAATGTTTTAGCGATGGTCGACAAATGACATATTGCTCTGTTTCTCTGTGTGTGGCAGTTTCTATGCAGACTTTGGGCCATTCAGCCTGGCCATGCTGTACAGATACTGCTGCAAACTCAACAAGAAGCTTAAGGTAAGAGGCAGGGCAGTGCTCATTACACACCTGATGTACAGCTTCAAGGTGGTGCACAGTTTACTCACCTTCTTAGTTGGACATAAAGCCCTGTGGTGTAAACTCATAGTCTGCATTGTGTGGACATTTGATATTTCACTTCTGAAGCACTCGTGCTGAAATGTGGCACTTTTTTGTTGTGTCAGTCCTTTACCATGTCCAGAAAGAAACTGGTCCATTACACCAGCTACGACCAAAAGAAGAGAGCCAATGATGCTGTTCTCATCGGCGCCTACGCTGTAAATATCTCTTTATTCATCCATCTGTTCAACAGTCTGTTCAACAGTCTGTTCATCCATCTCTACATTATAATTAGCACAGTCTCACTGTCGCTGTAGGTAATCTATTTGAAGAGAAGCCCGGAGGACGCCTACAGGACTCTGATCTCAGGAAACAACACAGCCTACCTGCCCTTTAGGTACTGATCCTTAACACACACACGCACGCACGCACGCACGCACGCACGCGCGCGCACGCACACACGCACGCACACACCCACACACACTCACACACACACACTGTTTTACTGACAGACTTTATGTAGCATTACAAAAGATCCACCGACAAGGTGTCTACATTTTTACTGACTCATTTTGCAACCAGGTGCACAGAGAAATTCCCAGCCTGAACAATCTTGCCGTCCTCTGCTAAGAGCCAAAACATCTGATCTAGAGAGCTTGTATCTCCTCACTCTAAACTCTAAAGGTTCAAATCAAGTCCCTGCCGACCGGTCATTTTAATGATCTGGGTACCAGAGTGCCCCAACACCCCCAAGAACACCAGGACAGAGCAAGCTGTTTCCCCAGTTTTCAGTTGTTATGCTAAGCTAGGCTAACTGACAGGTGGCACTAGCTTTTAATGTAAATGATGTGATGGTGGTATCTGTCTTTTGTGTACCCTACAGTTCAACATGTAAACACCTGACACATTAAAATATACACACACATGTTTGAGTCAGAACAAAGTATCCTGGTCCTGCAGCTGTAACACTCTGAGATGTGTTGTCATTTTCAACATACTGACTCGAGTATAACACAAAGTAAAATACAATTCTCATTGCACCTATGCTTTTGATTGCATTAGCGCTGCATGATAAGATAAAACAATCAAATTAAAACAGATTTTGTGATATAATTCAAAATTAGTGTTTGCATCATGATTTTTATTTTCTCTAAAAATCTATTCAAATCTTGTTCATGTGACATTTGTTGGGTTCTGAACCAAACTAAAAGGTTTTCTCAGATCTGAAGAAGAAACCTGTAAGTGAGGACTTCATCAGAATGCTGCTTGACACAAAACTCTTTGGTTTGGACATTGTAAACTATAGTTCAGTTTGATAATTCTAGATGCTATTCACAAAGGACCAGTATCACCTGGGGACCTCTAGTAATTTGTATTAATATGGAATATGGAAATGTTTTCCTTACTTGAATCTAGGGTCTGAGGACAGAGCATGCTGTTCACTGTACAGTTTGCAAAGGCCCACTGAGGCAATGTGATGGGATGGGGACGGATGAGGGACAGATGAATAGGAATGGTTGAAACTGATGCGGCAGCTTCTAACAGCTTCTTCGCTTTATTGGTCATATTTCAACACCGGATTGTATTTCCCATAATGCAATGTGTGTGTGTGTGTGTGTGTGTGTGTGTGTGTGTGTGTGTGTGTTTATGTCCCACAGGGATGCAGCAGTGGGAGAGTGCTCCTTCAACCTCACTGTCCTCGACTGCTTACAGGGGATACATAAGGTAAAGTGTGATTTGGAGTGGAGGGTTGGTCGTCAGAGTGGAAGCGTTCAGGCTCCAAGTGGTCCAAAGGCACCTGTATCATGTGATGTTGTTGACAAGTGTTAGACAGAAATCACCTGGAGGCTCATCCTGCCTCATCTGTCAGACTCAGACAGCTCATTGAGACATGTGAGTTAAAGGATGTGTGCAGAGCTTTGAACAGTACAAAAGTCTAATTTAACAGATCTGTCAACAGTATATTCGAAATGCCACAAAGCACTTCACCAGGTCTCTTCAAGACCTAGAGATAAAACTAGTAGAACTACAGAGTCTAGTCGATTCTACCAGAAATCAAGGGCACACTGAAGCCCTTAAATCTAAAAAGGCTGGTCTAGCCAACCTGTTTGGTATCACAGCACAGGGGGCTCTGGTCCGCACTCGCTTCATGAATGTGTCTCAAATGGATGCTCCCTCACAGTATTTCTTTCGGTTGGAGTGTAAGAAACACTCAAAGAAACACTGTCCTCTCTAAAGCTCTGGCTTCCAGACTCAGAGTGATGATTGTGAGTGACTGATGAGTTAGGTCATCCATGTTGACTAGACCTACTGCATCTGGCGGGTTAATAAGTGATAATATCACTTTTATTAGACATATTTTTGAAGTCTTTGGCTTGTTGGGTGTAGATGCTGGTCTTATTTCCACAGATCAGGAAAAGGCATTTGACCGGGTTGAACATCAGTATCTATGGCAGATGCTGAAAGCTTTTGGGTTCAGCCCAGGTTTCAGTGCTTAGATCCAGTTATTGTATTGTGACATTGTGAGTATACTCAAGTTAATAGTGGCTTGGCAGCACCTTTTGTTGTCCAGAGGGGGGTACGACAGGGATGCTCTCTTTCTGGGATGTTGTATTCCCTCGCCATTGAACCTCTGCTACACAAACTCAGGAGAGTGCTCTCAGTTCTCAGGTGTCTTTTTTCCAGGTTGCACGTCAGCTGTCAAATTATCAGCATATGCAGATGACATTGTGATTGTTATCAAAAAAAGATATTAATACTTTAGGAGAAAAGGTTTTTTTTTTGCTGTCCTTGATGTTAACATCTCCCTGGAGGAGCTCACTGGGGCAGTGGGTCAGATGGCTCCTGGTAAAGCTACTGGACTGGATGGACTGCCCACA
>OZ023166.1:31142756-31202756 GCA_963678695.2 Diplodus puntazzo | reverse complement strand
AGTTACAAGTCGTTTATTTAACCAGCACTATTACTCTGAAGCTGTCTAATCAAGGTAAAAATGAACCATAAAGCAAATGTCCCGCATAGTTCATTTTTAGCCTCTTTCCATCTGCGGTCCTCTGATCAGAGCAGCGTCCCTAGCAACTGTCTGTTATACAGAAATTGACACAATTTATAAATCAGTAAAAGTCGTATTTTGATCAACATTATGTCTCAAAGTGATTATTTCATATTTTGCAGGTCAGTGATAATTAACTAGCACAAGCAAACTTCTAATGCTACAGCAAGACTAGCACTAATTTAGCGTCACCGGCATGTTGTTAGCTTGCAGGCTAAAGCAGTAAGTCTGTAAGTCCATGAACTGTATGTTATTTTAAATAGTACAGTTTTATGAATAAATACTGGATATACACGCTATTGACTTTACCTGTGATGCTTCACCTAAGCTGGCAGCTCCACCTGGTCACTGCTGTCAGCCAATTTTGGCTTTGGCGCATGCGCGTTTGGGGTTCGATTATTTTCTCCTGTGACCTACCTGACGTCATTTCAACACTTTTCTACTCGTACCCAAAAACTTGAATTCGTGTCCACAGTGAAGACTTCGTAGTCGTAGGAATAAGAGTCGTACTCACAACACTTTGCACTCATAGCTTTTATATTCATACTCACATAAAAACAATCCTAACCCAAACAATTTCTCAGACTCTTGTATGTGACAGTAGAATTTTGTGTACAACAATTTTATTTGCACACAAATGTTTAACATTACGAATACAAATGTGAGAATCATGCACACGTCTTTTTGACAGCTATCTTACTCCATATTCAGTCAGTTAAGCAATCAGTAAGTGTAACGTTACAGTGTCGTGGAGGCTGACAAGGGCAGCCCACAAGACGTCTCGGTTGAGGCAAACTGCATCAAAGTTTTCGTGTGCTGTGATGCACAGGATATCTGCAAAAATGATCAAAGTCGTGCGTTTCACTGTATATCCTAATTATCTATAAAGCACACGACAGCTCTGGATGCTAATAATCTCCAAAATTATTGATATTGGAATAAGTTTGATCACACAATAGCTTACCTGCTGACAAAAATTGGAGCTCTTGACAACAAACACTCGAAGACATCAAGAAGGTTTTTTATATCACTTTATTATAACTGATACTAACATTTATCTTTTAAGAACTACAAGTCTTCATAGCTGGGGTTCCTTTTAAGTGTAGCTGATAGAAAATCAATTAGAAAGAAATGTCCTCAGTCGGACGGCCCATCCACAGAGAACTGGTACGTTATCGTTTATGAAATCTTTGGAATGGGAACAATGACCTTTTCTACCAGGCTTCAGGCTTCCTCGAAACACCCATCTTTTGTTTAAATACAGTAAGTTTATTCAACTCTTCTCAAATGAGAAACAGCCCATGTTCTGTTTGGTTTTATTATTCTGTAAAAGTACAGAACTAAAGATGATTGTGTGACTGTTGCTCTTCCAAACATAGGAAAAAATGTAAAAGACTTTTCCCACCATGCAGCCAACAGCGCCACTTTAACCTCTTTCACACAGGTCAAAAACCAAAGAACACACATTGACATCTGGATTTGGTCTTTAATGTACCATCAACATTCACTTAGAGGACTCTGTTGTCACAAGTGCTCCTTTTCTGACCTTTCACACATGAGTAGTTTTTCATCTGACTCCTTCCCATCACAGCTGAATTTAAAAGAGAGACTGAAGTAGAAGATTGTCAGCACCATACCACTGTCACTGCCTTACTACTGCTTTCTGCTGTTTTGTGATGTTGAATGCGACAAAAATACCAGAACACGATTGAAGGCAAACCGAGCAACTGGCAACAGGACAGGAGACAACTATCCAGTTTTAGGAGGTTCACCAGCATCATAAACACCCTCATATAAACACAGTACTATTACATCATTATACTGATCTGTGAGAGCAATACTAAGTGTCTGGTGATTTGAAATACTTCACACTGTTGGTACTTTTAAACAGTGCTGGAATAGAACTGATAACTGATAGAACTGCTGGTATTAATATTTCCCTCTGAAACGCAGCACAGAGTCACTATGATAGGTATATTGTGATGTTGAGAGTGTCACAGAGTTTGAACACCTCAGTCACACTCTGCAGCTGCTTCTCATCTCTCTGTTTTCAGCGAGTGGAAAACGGGGATATGAACTGGATTGTTCCAGGGAAGATTCTGGCCTTCAGCAGCCCTCACCCTCGCAGTAAGATAGAAAACGGTGAGTCAGACTCCATGTCAGAACTTTCCTCTACACCACTGGCTTACACATGACTCAGGAGTCTCCACAGCCTCTGTAAGGTCCCCAGGATCTGAGGCATATTTAATTATATTCATTCTTTTAAATTCAGCACATGATCAGAGACTGACACTTTTACCCCCATTAAATTATTACTGACAGTGTTCCATGTTATCACTAGAACTGCTCTCGCTCACTTCTTATATCATAATTGTTGTGTTTACAGGTTATCCTCTTCACGCACCAGAGGCATACTTTGTCTACTTTCACCAAAATAACGTCACAGCCGTGGTCCGTCTAAACAGGAAGTTGTATGACGGCAGGCGGTTTGAGGATGCAGGATTTGAGCACCATGACCTCTTCTTCCTGGATGGGACCACACCCTCTGACCTCATCTGCAGGCGCTTCCTGCATGTGTGTGAAAGTACTGAAGGAGCTGTGGCTGTGCACTGTAAAGGTGCGAGTGGATTGACTTTAACACAGGAGAGAGTGGAGCTGTCAAACCTGACCCTCATCTAAAACCCCTCACTCTTAACCTCCTCTCATGAAACCTTTCCTCCATAGCTGGCCTCGGCCGTACTGGCACTCTGATTGGCTGCTACCTGATGAAGCACTTTCGGTTCACTGCAGCTGAGGCCATTGCTTGGATCAGAATATGCCGGCCCGGATCCATCATCGGCCCCCAGCAGAACTTCTTAGAGGAGTAAGTTTCAGGCTCACATGTGACTCCACGCAATTAAGTAGGAGCTGCTGGTGCCCCTGTATTGATATGATGATAATCATTTCAGAGGATTATGGACAAGTCAAATTTGAGCCCTCAGTCATTCCGCTCCAGAGAAGCATGTACTGACAGCTGTTGGATGGATTACCACTGTGACAGTAATCATTAAAAATGAATGTCAATATCCCAGTCAGCTTCACTCTATCTTAAGATTAAAAGATTAGGGCTGCTGTGTTTTTTTATTTTAGGGTTAGAGTTATAGTTCTTCCTTCTCTTGTTGTCCAAAAACTATTTAAAACTCATCAGTGAGGGACGTGTTCCTTCATCACCGTCAGCACACACACTGATCCTATATACACTGTCCTATAGAGCACCAAATGTGGATTAAACCGCCACTGAAAATAGTCCCCAACAGCTGCAACATGTTCTCCTGTTTCAGTTAACGTTTGTCAGAAACATACAGTGACCACGTGTTTTTAAGAAATGACTGAAATGAAATATATTTACTGTTAGAGAATAATGTCTAGGTTTGAGTCCGACTGACACATTCTCAAATTTAGTCTTTTCACAGTGTTTGTTAACAAACCAAAATACGGAAGTGCACCAGCCTGATCCTTCTACTTCACAATGTTGATAATGTGCATGCTAACATGCCAACCATTTTCATAACATTCATTATGTGCATCAACATGTCCTGATTTGAAATCATCTAGCACTGTCATCAGGTCAAAATATTAATGTGACCAATACTTTGGTTCATGACCAATTACCTGCACAACTAAAGATATTCTCATCAGACTCAGTATATCAAAGAAAGAATTACAGTAGTTACTGTGGATTCCAGCTCGTCCTTCCAGACAGCTTGTGAGCCAGTGAAGATAAATCCACTCTATAATCCCAAAAGCTTAAAATAGCAACGCCTGTGCTCTCCTCCACTCCTGGTGTTACCTTCTCCTGAAGCTTGGGCTCTGACCACGGCTGTCTCCTCCTGAGCTGTCCAGCTCCAGCAGCTGTCTGCTAACAGGGTCGCTCATTAATCCGACACATCACGTGTCCCTCCCCTCCAGTCTGCTAGTACAATGACAACACAGAAAGACATATGAGCCTGTTTGTCAGATATTTGCATTCAAATCCTCCAAAAGGCACAAACACCACAAACACATCTGAGCGGTGATGATCGGTGACTGCAACTATCTGAGGCCCAGTGAAGCCCAGCAGACAGCTCGCTGCTACCTGTCACTCACAGAGACCACGCCTCCAATTATGCATCATTTTAAGCCTTAAAGGTCCCATATTACACTGTTTTTCATCAATTTCATGCAGCTGTCAGAGGTCCAACAACACTGTATTCGAAATCAATTGCCCCAAAAGCCATCCATGGTCCAGAATTTCAGCTGTATAAAAGTCGCTCAAGTGAGCTCTACTGAGAGCAGGCTGTTTCTGTGCCTGCATCTTTAAATGCTAATGAGCTCCCTCTGTCAGTGCCTGCCTTGCCTGCTACACGCCCCTCTCAGGGAGAGGATACTGCTTACGTTAGCGGTAGCATACACTTATGTTTATGGTGGATGTATCGCTATGACTCGCCGAGATGCTGTCGTTCAACCGAACCAGTTTGACCCAGAATCGGACCCAGAAGGAGATTCTCCTGAAGAATTACAGACTCTGCGGCTGCAGCAGGACGTTTCAGAATGGTTAGTGTGTCTGAATAATGTTAGTTTGTTATATGTATTGTTACACTTACTACCATGTAGCTAATGGCTAACAGTTAGCGAAAGCTGTGTTTGTCTCCAACACAGTCTCCAAACTCTTGGACACTGTTCGCATCGTCTCTGTTTCCAGTCTGCACGTTTCCAGACTTTTTACTGTGACAACCAAGCTCCATCATAATATTATTAACATCAAACTCGCTTCAAACGCCATTGCATAGCGAACCGAAGCAGAGCTAACTAGTTAGCCAATTTCCAGCTGACTTCGCCATACTCGTAGGCAACTGTAAATACTATCAAACCGCAACGACACTTACCTGTGGCTTGGGTGCTGTTGCTGGGTCTGGTATGGTTGGGACTGATCCTTTTACGAGGGTCAGTGTCGAGGCAAAGACAGCTTTGTATTGACCCTTGTTTCTGAAGCAGTCCGATGTGAAGTGGTTAGCACACACATACAAGCTAACACGAACTGCAGTCGGCACGTTGTCATTAAAAATGAAACACAACCACTGTCTCTTCTGTTGTTCTGTAGCTGGGACAGAATATAGACACTGATGTTGACTTTTACAACCAACAACAGAGTGATTTGCATGTCTAACTCTGAGCGACGCCATTGCAAAACACTGCTGTCTCACCACTGGACATACCGATATCTCCTATCACCGCACAGAGGAGGCCGGCCTATGTAAATGACTCCACTCATTATGTAGCAAAAGGAGCTGAATCTGAACAGCCTGTAGGAGTGCTGTTTTACCAGCTGGCGGGCTGCAGAGACCATGCAGGAATCGCTTTTTTTCCTCATTCTGGGAGTTGGCAGGCTCAGGAAGGACCAGTTTATATAAGTAGAGACCAGAGAAAACGTGTTTTTCATAATATGGGACCTTTGTTATTTAATGGAGGGGGTTATATAAGAATCCCCCCATGCAGTTTTCATTGACAGTTAGCTACAGAGACAGAGGCTGTAAACACTTAATTTCTGCTGTAGCTGTACATTTTGACACAAACTGCTGGAGCCTCAAGTGGACATTTGAGGGACTGCAGTTTTTGTTACTTCTGTGTTGGCTTCATCTTTCAAGCTGCAGCATATATGTCATAGCTACATACTGCCTATGTTCAGCCTAACTAAGAGGAGCCATGAGCATGGTTGTAGAGCCTTGTATTTGTCATGGTGGCATCTCATTTTTGTCAAGAATTTGACAGGCTGAAGGCACAGTATTGTTTTTGCTCTGTATGTGTGTGTGTGTGTGTGTGTGTGTCCGCCTGTGTGTGTAGGAAACAGCACAGTTTGTGGGTCCAAGGTGACGTCCACCGCTCCAAACAGAAGCTGGTTCAGCAAAGACTGAGCCGGCGGCAGCAGCTTCAGCAGCAGAGTCGACAGCAGCAGCTTCACAGCCCCGACTCTGGGGGAGGGAGACAGCCAGCCATGTCCCGCCTTCTCTCGAGCATGGATGACCTGTCAATCAACACCACCCTTTACAAATCATACAGCCTAGATGAGGTGAGGGGTGAGACATAGCATGGCCCTTTACGATGATCATTGCAGTAGTAAATATGTAAACTTACACATACAAATGACTTGACATTTTGTTAAAGTTCAATCAGAACAATGTTTTACTGTTAATTCTCTCTGTGTAACAACACTTGTAGAGTAACTACACGGAGGACAGTCTGACTCAGGGAGACAAACTGAGAGCACTGAAGGGAAAACGACCACCACGATCAGCTTCCTCCTCCTCAAGGTACAACGTGGTTATAACACGAGCTGAAGAGGATCAATATCACTTCTATGTCTACGGCATTAGCTTAGTTTAGCCCAAAGACAGGAAACATGTTTTAGCTTGTTTGTTTGGATAGACTTAACGAATGAGTTATAACTAATAAAATGTATGTCTGGTACTTTTGTTCATTTTTCCCAGTGATGGTATTATATCACAGTAGAACAAAAACAACAGGGATAATCCTGTCAAAAATGATTCTAGCTCTTATCACTCTGTTGGCAATAGAGGGAACATATCTTAAGATAGAAAACACATTTTAAAGATGAACGTGTTTATTGGCTTCACCTAGGAATAGAAATGAGGTCCAGGCCAGTGAGTGTTTTGGGAGAATAGCCTCCCTGATAATGTGGGTTTATTAGTAAATGTGATGTGATTCCTTCTCTGAGGGGCTTTTCTGTCAGGAACATTTACATCCAGCAGCAGCAGACACATACTGAGGATCACAGAGCAGAGGAGTGTTAATGGTCACGGTGACAGCAGAGCCAGCTCAGCTTGTGTTGCAGCCACGTTAAGCAGCAGAACGTGCTAACGCTGAGTTCAACAGGTTAACAAAACAGTTACATAAAACAATGACAGAATGTACAGATTTGAATTTTGAACTCTGTGACGATCCATGCTGGAGCTTGAGGTTTAAAGAGCAGCCTGCTGTCTGTGTTGCTGGCCCTCGTTGAGGAAGCAGTCTGAATTAAAATGGTTGCTGCACACGTGTCAGAGTTTCCAGTTGTTGTGGGGACGTTTCCATCAAGATGAAATTGATCCACAGTCTTCACCACCTGTGATGGTGGGAGCAGATGGAGACGTTGGTGTTGGCTATTGCAGACAACAACAGAGAAATTGTGAAGCTTTGTTTGCCCTTCACCTGTTGGTGTCACTAAAGGCCGAAGGCGTTAGTGAGGAAACGGTAGTTACTGGATGTAACTCCAGTTCTATGAGGACGTGTTTAGCACTCTAACTGCATGTTGTCACAGCAACAGTAAAGCACATTCAATTTAATACACTAAACACTTGGTGGTGGACTCCAACACCAACTGAAACTACAACATGTAATATAACATGTAAATGCACTGAAAGGCTATTGCAGAAAAAAACTCTATCAATTGTACTGTGCGAAGTGTCTGGCGCGAGTCGATGAAGAAAGTTTCATTCAGAGCAGCAGTTCTGGATTTCATTCGTTCATCCCAGCAGTTTGGACTTTTATTTTACCTGCAGCTGTGTTTTCTGGACTCTTGCCTCTCCCCTTTTGTTGATTGCTCCGTCTTGGGCGTCCCTGAGAGTTAACCACACACAGACAATATCAACAAAGGAGTTTATTCTGCAATAAATGAGGGGCATCTCAATGAGAGTGTGTGTGAATTGGATTCATTAACCCATCCACATCATTCCTGTTCTTACCGGACAACCTGTGGAGAGTGCAGATAAATTCTTGAGATCAGTGCCTTCTGATTTATTCATCTATTATTGATAGGTCCCAAGTTTTGTTTCAGTTAGCCAACACCTATAATTTTATAGATGGTTTGTAAGATATGGAATGAGCTGATCCCTGTGTGTCTCTTACTCAGGTTAAATCTGTCGAAGGCCTCTCACTGCTCCATCTTGCCACCACCTAAGTCCCCTAAAGGCTCCCTCTCCTTCTCCTCCTCCTCTAAGAAGCTGGTGCGCAGCTCCTCCACCTCCACCACGCAGCTATGGAGGTAAGTTGGATCCAAACTGTACCGGTTCACTCTGTGACTCCATCGTTCGTTAGAAGTATACATAAATAAGATCCTCATTTGCAACAATCAATAAAATCACGGTATCGCTGTATGCAGGGCTGCAACTAACCATTTACCATTATTAATTACACTGTATGGCAAAAAAAGGTCACCAGCTGGATTTAACAAAGCAAAGAGGTAAGAGCCTTCCACTGGATAATTACTTCAGTGATTAATATGTTTCAGCTGACCTGAGTTATTTAACCCTAACTGATGAAGTGAGTTGCTTCTTAGGGCTAGGTATTGTTAAGAACCTCACGATTTGATTCGATTTCAATTCTTTAGGTCGCAATTCGATTCAATATCGATTCATTCAATATTGATTTAAATGCTTCGATATAGATTCAGTAATAAGTAATAATAAACAAATAATTCATTAGAGTACCTGTTGATAATTTTTCAATTCAAAAAGTAATCTTAAATTATAATAAATATTTCCTCTAGGAAGTTCTAGTTTGAATTGAAATGTAAACAAAGGCACATGATGTGCTTAGATATAAAATAGTGCAACCATAGTTAAAGGGATAGTTAGTGTTTTTTGAAGTGGGGTCATATAAAGTACATATCTATAGTTGATCTGTTTCCTACAGTAATCACCGATCAGCGTAGCCTCAGTTTGGAGAAGTAGAGAGTCGCTCCAGCGCAGACACTCAGCTTTGTACTGCAGTGAACAGGGTCCAGAGAAAAAGCTAATTTAACCACCTAAAACAAGGCTCACCTTAAAACATCTATATCAGTTCAAGTGTACGTTGTATAGGGAAAATTGACACCGCTTCACATCGCTGTCAGACCGGCCTTTCTTTTGGCACTACATTTTCTCAACCGTAGAACCTCCATATCCCTACGCAGTTGCGTTAATGCGGAGGGATACAGAGAGTTAAGTTTCGTTTTTATCGAAAGTAAACCTCTCGTCCAGCAACTGGGCCTCGTACTGTATTTCGCCGCTCGCAGATCACCTGTTGCCCAGTTGCGCTAATGCGTAGGGATACGGAGGTTCTACGGTTGAGAAAATGTAGTGCCAAAAGAAAGGCTGGTCTGACGGCAATGTACAGCGGTGTGAATGTTCTCTATACAACGTACACTTGAACTGTTATAGATTTTTTAAGGTGAGCCTTGTTTTAGGTGGTTAATTTACCTTTTTCTTATACGCTTCTTATACGCTTCTTATAGAACTTGATAGGCTAAGTTAGACTGTCTAGGTTGCGTTACCTTCATTATAATTCACAAATATGTTTTGCAGCTCCAGATTTTTGTGGTGAGGGACTTGTGGGCAAAAATGGCTCTTTTGACAGTGAAGTTTGATGACACCTGCCCTAACTTCTGGTGAGGAATCAACTTCTCCCTTCTGATATCTGTCGTTATACCTTGAGAAGAGTGTTTGGGCTTTCCTATGAACCACGGTCGACGGTCGGTACAGGTGTTTATATCAAAGGTTGATCTGGACATCTCTCGCTTTGCCACAGCTGACTGACGTCACGCTGAGTTTGGGCTGGATGTCAACGTACTCCGCAGACTCTTTGAGTCTGAGCAGTCTCGAGCAGGCTGTATGACATTATACAGGTTTCACATCGACTTGACTTCGGCTTAAAGAAGCATTTCACCGGTGGGAACATTGATCTTTATTGAAAGAGGGTCATATTTGTAGTCAAAATGTAACATCATTTTTGAATTTTGTGCTTATTTGACTGAGAAAAGGCAGAAAGTGACTTTAGGGCGCATTTGTATGAAAGACAACAACTCCCACAATGCACAGCTCTGCAAGCCACTCCCACTAATCCGGCACACCACACATATCTCCGTCCGCTGTAGATATTTCGTCGCGAAGAAACTGGCATCTCTGGGATTCACTGCAGCAGACAGAGTCCAGTTCGGTGTCCATAGGCGCACAGCGAGAGCACCGGTGGCACCGCCAGTCCGCCCCTGCTCGAGCCAGTCCGGGCTCCTCCTCCATCTCCCTCAGCTGCTCGTCGCTGTATTGTGGCTCGTACAGGTAGCCGCGAACATCTGACTCGAGCATCACGCTCTCGAAATCACTCTCTTCGTTGTCTGAAATATCATATTGCATATCATCTGCCATCGTGGGTCAAACCTGGCTCCACAGCGTCTGTTCGCTTAGCGGCCAACAAAGATGGCACCTATGTATTTTCGTTCTGCAAGTGAAGTCCCGCCCATTGGTCTGTGATAGGTCTGTAGCGTGAGTGGGTCCCACCTCTAGCCCCCACCCTTGGAAAAATGAGCGAAGCGTTTGTAGTCTTCCCTCTCAACACAGATATAGGACTTCCTGCTTTCAATGACGTAAAATGACGATTTTTACATCATTGAAAGCAGGAAGTCCAACACTGAAATCTTTAGTTCTCCTGTCTCAGGGCAAACTGAGGGAATGATGCACGACCATTCAAAAACATGACTGTTTTCCTGAAGATACAAAGCTCAATGCAAATCGGTGAAGTGTCCCTTTAATAACTATGTATGCGGCTGGGAATGGTGGCTTTCATGCGGTAACCATTTGAACACAGTGCGGAATGAAAGAAATACTCGATGATAACAGGTGTCACAAGTTAACCTGGACGCTGCGCACTCAACCCCACAGCTAACAGCGGTCTCCATGCTGGTCTCGAGCCGCTCGGCGTGAACAAATGCCTCAGACTTGTTCCACCCATAAGTTGTTTGTGAGTGCAGACATTAACGACAAAGATATAAGCCCGACAACACACGCACTTTTGGACGATTTATAGACAGTTTTTTCGGACAGGCATCGTCACAGTCACCTACACTGTCACTGTGTGCTTTGTAGCGCTCGCCTAACAGCGGTCTGCAAGTCGCAGCCCCGGCATCTCCGTGTGGAATAGTAGTGTTCAAGCCACGTCAAAACGAATATACATATACACAGGGACATGCACATGATTATAGAGGGGCAAGGGCTCAAAGTCAGAAAAGGGCAGTACGTGCGCGCGCATAGCCCACACACAAACAAAGTACTTACAGAAAGCTAACTACTTAGCTGTGTATCCTGTGTAGCTGTGAGTGATATGCAACTGCCATTTCATTTGTGTCAACAAATTATTGTCAACATGAGTTCATTCACATCATCATAATACTGAGGTTTGGAAGACATGCAATTCAGCTGCGGTTCTTAAAAAGCAATAAAACACTGGTTTATTATTATTTATTGGAGGGCAAGTGCAAACTAGAAATTATGGGTGCACCGATCCGATATTAAGATCGGATATCGGCTCCGATATTGACAAAACGGCTGGATCGGGGATCGGTAAAATGAAACAGATCCACCGGCCCATCCAGTTTTTGTTTTTTTCGCCGTCGCAGCACATCCTACGTCATTCGTCAGCATCAGTGTGTTGCATTCTGGAAGAGTGCAAGTTGTTGTTTGACCAACTCTTTATTAGTTTATTCTCAGGTTCAGCTGCTATGTTTTATTTTGTATTCCTGTTTGCAGGACGTTGCACTTACTCACGTCACATTTCTCCGCTGATTAGCTAGTAGCCCCGCCATCAGTTGTTAGCCTCACCGGTCTGCTGTTAGCCTAGCAAAGCTAACTTTCAAACCGACGTACTCAATACTCTGTGGGCTGTACATCGTTGCTCCGTTGGTCCTCCCTCCACCACAACCTCAGGGTTACTCACCGCCGGGCTGCTTTGTCTCCTCCTCTGCTGCTGCGGTCTCCCCGGCTCGCAGCGATGCTGGATGGTCGCCCCCGCTGTGTGCACGGAGCCTCCAGACGCTAGTTTGTTTACAGATGGTGCTACTGACTTCGGTGCTAGTGTTCCCTCCGTGCTGACTGACAGGCGCTACATACATTCATTCTTTGTTTTGTTTGTTCCACTTTGTTACGTGTGTCCTTGGGTACCCTGACAGGCGCTATATAAATTAAATGTATTATTATTATTATTATTATTATTATTATTATTATTATTATTATTAATGTTACACATGTTTACAATGTTCAGTAACTGTTTGATTATTTTGTCTTAGGAAAGTCTGGTGCCTTTAGTCCCTTTCACATGGTGGAATGTATACAATTTATTATTAATTCAGCAACGGTATCGGATCGGTATCGGGTATCGGCCGATACGCTCAGTCCAGGTGTCCGTATCGGGATTGGATCGGAAAAAACTGGATTGTCCATCTCTACTAGAAATACAGGCTACACATCTAACAATGTGACAAAACCAAGAAAGGACTACTAACTGCTACTGTGGATGTTAATAGGAACAACAACGTTTACAACAGCAAAGTCACAGTAAACTTAATATCTGGAAGAAGTTTAAGATTTGTGGCAAGATAAACAGCCGACACAGACAGCTGTCGGATTAGATTATTAGCTCTCATTAACAAGCAGTTAACTTAACATGCACAAATGGACACTCTGCTGAAATATGACTCATATTTAAGCACGATGAACAAGTGGAAGAGGACTTGTTATCCCCCACAAGGAAGTTATGTTAATGGATTTATTACTCACGAAGGTTCAAGGCGCTCCATTGTCACGTCTCATCTATGTGCCTGGTGGAGTTCTGATGAGGCAGCGTCTTCTTTCTCTCTTTGTCTTCAAAATAAGAGCTTTAATTACATTGCACCCCATTGGAGTTTAGAACTGGGTTCTTAGCGGGGGGCTTTTAATTTGAAAGTAGCGACCTTTCGTAGAGAGAGACAGAGAAGGCTTTAGGCTCAACACACTCCCAACACTATATTATGAGGAAACACGTACGTAAGATAACCGTGGCATTTTTATACACAAAAAGGGCACTTTTTAATACGAGGCAAAAAGGGCAGGGGCTCAAGCACCCTTTGGGCCTTATGTGTGCACGTGCCTGCATATACATGACTTGGAGCAGTGAGCAGGGCGATCGGTGTGTTTTTCTCGGTTAGCGGACATGGCCAAGGACCCCTCTCCAGACGAGATTCTCAAACCACACCTCCAGCACATCTGGGACCCTCGCCAGTCAAAATGAACACCAGTTAAACTGTCACACCGTGGAGGGACAGCGGGTGGTCAGGGGCCACTGCTTTCCTGAATCGATTCAGAGGATTTTCTGAATCGATATTGAATTTGGAAAAAATATATTGCAATGCATTGATGAATCGATATTTTTACCCACCTCTATCTCATTTCTTAAACCTACCATTTCTGAAGACACATCCTGTGGTCATAGAGAAGATGTCTTTGGTAGATTCAGTTGGTCAGGGTAGGTTCAGCAACCTTATGTGCCCAAACATGAGGTCAGCTGACTACCTGAATCAACTTAATGAGCAGGTTTTTCCATCAATAGATTTTTTTCTACCCTTATGACACGGGTATATTCCAAGATGACTATTCTGTCCTGGCTAATACATGAGCTGTATTTGTAGACAGATAGCTAACAAGAAAGACCCAGTAGGCTTGACTCTAGGTTGAGAGATTTACTGCAGTCTTCTGAGACTTTTTTGTGAAACTGCAACACAATGAAAACATACACAATGCTACAATTGAAATTAAATATATGCAACAACTTTGGTCACACTTCTTCCTTTTCAGGTTACAAATCAGGTAAATACAACACAATATTAAATAAGGCATATGTACATCTTTTTTTTTTTTTTTTTACAGTAAAATCCTTTTACAGCTAAGTAACAGTGCAAACACAACAAATGGCAACAAGCCATGCAGTGGTTTACACACACAACACAAATGAGGCCCAACAAGGAAAGCAATCAGCCTATGCTAACAGCTAGCGTCCCGATTAGCATTAGCATTGTTAGCACCGTTTCCCAACTCAAATTAAAGGGTTTTCAACACCACTCTGAAGTACAGAATGTTATTAAATGATGATGTAACTTAAATAAACTAAGCGCATTCTCACTAGGGGTGGGCGGATCAATCCAAATATCGATAGTATCGATACTAAGGTAAGTATTGGTATCAGATAGATACTAGCGCGATGAGATCAATATTTTTGTTGTAGTCTCTCTTCTATAAGTTCAGCAAATCACTTGTATTTCTTCACAGAGTTTATGTGATCGCAGCGTCTCTCTCAGTCCTTATGCACAGTGCTCCTCTTCACCTCTCTCACTCCACTCACTCAGGTTCACTCTGGAGTATGAATATGGCCGAATATAATAACCCTTTTCTTTCTCTGTTGAGGGAACATTAGTATTCCTATTTAGGCTACATGCAGATAGGTTATAGATTTAATTATGTTAATTATTATTTTCTTATTTGGCTAAAATCTTTGTCCTGTGTTTTATTATTATCATTATCATGATATCAGCTAATTAAAGGCAAACGCACAAAATCATTCAATGATCATGAATTTTTAAAGTAAAAAGTCGGTATCAGGATTGGTATCAGCAATACTGGCCCTGTAATTACTTGATATCGGATCTATACCAAAATTCGCAGTATCGCCCGCCCCTCATACTCACTGATGGATCTACTCCAAGGATCAGACAACAACAACTCTGTGGTGGATTTTTTTAAAGGCCCCCACACACCGCCCAGACGTCCAACTGCCTTATCCGACCACTCTGTTGCCTCTCGTCTGACCAGTTCGGCACAAAAGTTGCACTGACACACACCTTCGACGTGCTGCCTCCTCCACAGTATCGTGTACGTTCTGCGCTTGCGTGAGATGCAATAAGTGGCTGGTGATTGTGTTGGGTTAGGGGAACGAGGAATGACAACACGGAGTCCATAGAAAAACAAAGCGCACACAGTATTCCGCCCTCCCACACACCTCACTGATTCGCTAGCACACCGCCAATCAGAACGGCCATTCAGCTGGCACACAACCAATCAGAGAATCCAATGGCTCAGGCGTCCGACAGCCCTCCTCCTCAGACTTCGCATGCTGAGTCGGAGCAGACAACGTCCGAACGGCTCCGAAAGCTTCCGACGCAGCTGAACACACTGAACAGAAATGTTCCCGACCTCGTCCGAGTCTCTCCAAACGTTTCAGACGTCCAACGGTTGGGCCGGTGTGTTGCTGCTCTTGAAGGACACGCCAGTAGGGGGCACTAAACATTGCTCAGAGACTGACAGGAGTCAGAACAATGACATTGCAACATTCATCATGCTCAAACTGTGAAAGAGTGGTTTAGGGAGCATGAGACAGTCAAGACCTGAACCTCAGTGAGAATCTTTGGGATCTGCTGGAGAGGACTTTACACAGCAGCCTGACTCTTCCATCATCAACACAAGATAGTGGCAAAATATGAATGAAAATTAGCTCTGGATGGAAATAACTGTGGTGTTATTTTCATAAGCTTATGTAATTTCACAGCAGCCAATGTGTGCTGTAGCTAAAGCTAAAGGCGGTCCAACAAAATATTAGACTGTGTGACTTTTTTTGGGCCTCGCTGTGTATTTTGATAATTAATCGATCAGATACTGGTCCATGGGTTTTTCATGTTTGTCCAAGGCCCAGAGTGACGTTCTCACATGTGTTCTTTTGTCAACAACCCAAAGATATTCAATTTACTGTCACAGAAGAAAGAAATCAGGAAATGTTAATGTTTAAGAACCTGGAATCAGAGAATCTTGACTTCATTTTTTCATGAAAACATAGGATTTTTCAACATTTCATTTTTAGTGGTTGTCAATGAATAAATTAACTGTATGCATATCTCTCTCCTCAGTCCCTTCAGCCTCAGCCTGTTCAGCACCAGGACGGCTATCATTCACTGACTTCACAGCTCAGACGTTTCTATTCTGCTCACAAGTGGAGTCGACTGATGATGGTAAAGAAAACTGGATGACCACCATGTTGTCTGGGCCTTAAACATCTTTATCACTTACCTTGATGATACCGTAATGATTTGTGTGACAGAGTAACTGCACTGTTAATGTAGAGTCAACTCAGAGTGAAGAAACACTCAGAAAGTGAAAGACTGGTCACAACATTGGTATCAACTCTAATCTCTGTCTTCAGTAGAATATGAGCCATCATATGTCAGAAGATAAACACACAAAATCTTAGAAAAAGAATGTAATTTCACATACTGTCTACATCCCAATGGCATGAGTACTGAAACACTGAATTCAACAAAGTTAGAAGGAGCCATGATAAATGTGACACCATGTTCATGGGGTGTAGAAGTTAGGTCAGTGGAGGACTGGTCCAGAGTCACATGACTCTCAACTTTTAACTGCTTTTATACTAGACCCTTAAAGGAAGAGTGCACCAGGGTTACACGTTAAAGTGTGTTTTCAGGTGTCAAAGCATATGTGGAAGAAGAAGTATAAAATCTTTTGTGGCTCCGGGGGAAGCTGCATGTTATCTGATAAATATACTCCAGTGATGTCAAACAGGGGCTCAGCTGCACTGTGGGTAATGTAGTCACAGACAAAATTGGTGAAGTTACTCTCCTAGATCTTAGTTGATCGTAAATGTTAGTTCTGAATTGAGCACTGAGTATGACCAGTTTGTATACATACACAGTAGATCAATACATATTAGATATGTTATACAAAATAATACAATATTTGGGAGATTTCATTTACTTTTAGTTGCCAAAAATAGTGGAAGCAAAAACTGTGCAAGTGAAGTTTCTTCTGTTTGAGTGTGAAGCTCTTAAAGCATGTGTGACTTTTCTAAACAGATGACAATGTGTTTTATGTTTGTATTTGATGCAACATCATTTTGCTATGCAAATATTATCAACTTATAAAAGCGTACTGTTACTACTAAGAAAGACCATCTGGTCCTGGAGCAGGTGTGGTGATTGGGGAATGTGTTGTCTGATCACTGGTTGGTTCCAAAGGAAGAAAACATATCATTGAAATGTGATAGGGTAGCTGCCTTTAGTGTTGCTGCAGAGATTGTTATTTTTAAAATGACCAATAAAATCGTGTTGATGATGATCGTGAATGATTGAGGTTGTTTATCAGTGAATGTGTTTTCATTTCACATCCCAGAGGAACTCCGGGAATACATCTGGTAGACTTTTAAAGCAGATGCTGTTTCTCCTACTCCTCCTTCTTAAAAAAACAAAAAAAAAACAAAACAGAATGGAGGTAAGTTGAAGGATGAAACCCTCCATGCAGACAGTTTTGTCTCCATCTGCCATGTTGTCTGGGTAACTGAACATATACAAAGAAGCTGAATGTTGTTGTTCAGGGGACATGAAAACAAGCTAAAATGTCATAATTGTGTGTGAATCTTGAGAACTGGTCAAACGTTGCATCGGGAGCTTCAGGAGACTTGTTTGTCTCACACTGAACCACGACTTAAGCTGGATTAAGGAGACGAGGTGCAGGCACCACAGCTGTCAACACCGTCATGCCAGACCAATTCTTCAGTCTTGGTCACACCGCGGTGAGGGGTGTCTTGTCCTGGCTTTTTGGCTTGTGAATTTCACGTTTTATTTTGAAAAGTAACTCTCCTCTCGTTTCAGGTCACTTGCCCTTCCTCTTGTGTCACCGGTCTGACACCTCCCCTGATCCCTGATTGTTTCCACCTGTGTTATCCCTCCTCATGTGTTAGAGTCCTCGTCTCCCCTTGTCTTGTTGCCAGAGTATTTTGTCCTTTTGTGTATTTCCAGCCCATGTCCACAGTCTTGATTCATGCCAAGAGATCCCAAGTTTGTATTTTTGATTCCTTTGTTTCCTCTCAAGGAGAGTGATTTTGGTTGTAATGTTTTCAACTCAGGTTTGAAGCTTAGGTTTTGTTTGTAGCTGTGTTTTCCTCCTGTTGGAGTGATTTTTTGTTTGTAGTTTTTCAGCTCAGCGAAGTTTAATTTTATAGCGTAAGCTTTTCCTCCTTGGAGTGTTTTCTGTTGATAAATTTTCAGTCATTCCTCGATAGAGTAGAATAGTTTTCAGCCTTTTTATTTTCCGCCGTACGGAGTGTTTTCTGTTGTGTTTTTGGTTTGCTCTGATTTCTTTTCTGCCTTGTTAATTTTGTTACTTTGTCTGATTGCCTGTTCTAGATTACGTAGATTTCCATAGCCTATTAATTTGTCACTCTTTCTTAAGAGCAGATCCTGGAATTTCAGAATAAAAGCTTGTTTGAACTGTTCTCGCTCTGCATCTGAGTCCTCCTTTCAGTCCAGGCCTGACAGTCTTTTGTCTTTGGAAACACCAAACTCATCTGTTTGTCAGGCATTGTTATCTACAAAAACCTTTTTCTGTTAACTGTACTTACAGACATTCAGAAGTTGTATTTGGCCTTCGAAAGCCTGACATGTGACACATTACCATAATACATTATCTACTGTGGAGCTTATTGAACATTTTGACATTTTCAATGATGCATTATTTATATGTAAGGATTCTATCAAGTACTGAGTGTAGTCAAGAAACCTTTATCCTTCATTTATCCTTACTTAGGTTATCCTGAGTCCTCAGGTCTGTCTGTGAGAGTCCAAGTACAGACTACATCATATCTATCGGCCATGATGCCCTGCAGACAGAGGCAACATAATCATAACATCTTCCCCAGATACTCATCCCAGCTCCAAAAGGGAGCATGACATTTTCCACCCAGAATCCCTTCACAGTAATCATCTCTGAACCTTTACAGCCACTGACAGAAACTGACACCTCTCAATGTAGAACGCATTGATCAGGATTTCTTTTCCAGTGGATCAAATTAGTGTTTGAATGAACGTCAGCTGTTTGTCACGTTGCTCCCCATCTGATGGATGTGTTAGTTGGTGTGTTTGTTATATCGCCTTCATAAGGTCAGTGTTGTTTACAGCCTGTTCTGCTGCTGTTTAGCCAAAAATGTATGCTGCTTTAATTAATCCATGTTTACTTTCCTTTGGACACACAGAGAAAAAAACCTAGCAAACACATTTTAGAAAGTGGTCATTGTTCATTTACATAAGGACACAGTGAGACTCCTACTGTTCACGTACACAAACTGTGTGTGTTGTACCCTGAAACATCTCCTTCACCTGATGATGAAACATTTATGGAGGGTTTAGTTTGGACATTTAAAAGATTTAATTCCCTGTGCCGTCTCAACACTTCAAATGTTGCTCTGGGCAGCGCACGTACACACACGCACGCACGCACGCACACACATACACACACAGAACAGTAGATGACAGAGGGCTACTGTCCAAAGACAGCTGGAGTCTTCACTTCAGCACATGTAACTGTAAGTGAAATGACAACAGAGTGATAAAAAAAACTTTTGTCCATCCTGTTTAATAGCAATAATTTCAATACACACGATACGCATTAATTAAAACTCAGCTGCTGCTATGAGCAGGCTGATATCTCAGCAGTAAAACCCAATGTTCGGTGGTGACTGGTGCTTCTTCTACATCTGTACATCTTAATTCTTTGTACTAAAACATTCGTACAGAGAGCAAGTCCAAACAGCTTGGCTGTGCTCTATATCTGGGAGTTTTAATAGAGCTATCTGGAAGCTGTAGAGCAGATTATGTCTTCCAGGATGTCCCCCTGAAATTAAAGATCCAGAGAGACACTTTGAGCAGTTAATCATGTGAACTGTCCATAATTGATCTGTGTTACTGACTGACCGAGTGTGGAGCACATGCAATACACATGAACAAAGACGGACATCAAAACAACTGAGTCACAAATATGATTATGATGAATATGATGTGACTGAACAGTGAGTGATGGGTATGATTGAATTAGGGCTTCCCCCAAATAGTCGACCAAGCACTGGTCGACCAAAATCTCATTAGCCAACCAAAATTTCATCGGTCGATTGGTCGCAGGAAAAAACAAACAAACATTTGGAGCCATGTCTTGTCAAAATTAAGTAAAAAACTATGACTGGCAGCTGGCCTGTGTATAAAAGGCTGGAGGGCTTTTAATTTGAAGGGCCAGATACAGGAAGTCGTGACACTCATTTGGGGGGGGGGGGGGTGAGTCAGCGGTCGCCGTCAGCGGGGGGTGGTGGCGCTCCTCGCCGTCAGCCGCGACAACAAGCTAACAGTGAAGACAGCTTCAGATACCGAGGAGACGCTAGCATCTCCTGGATCTTAGCAGCTGTCCAGTTGCTCATCTTGACGTCCGCAGATGAAGTGATGGACTGACTGCTGTAATCAGCTGTTTCCTGGTTTTAAAACTCCTCAGCTGTGGGGCGCACAACAGTGCCGGTCATCCACACCTCCGCCCATCTCACGCAATTTCCGGCATAACGACGTCTCGGATTTAGATCGGAATGGAGTTGGATAAAAGTGTACCCTCCGAGGTGGCAAATTGGCGGACCAGGGCAGACCCCCAATTTACCGGCTTCTGTCTAAATCCGCGGACCGAGCCGCAAAAAGGATGGTCAAATTGGCGGCTTGCTGCCCAGTATATAAGCAGCTATTAACTGTGCAAACAAGGGCAGCCATGCACTGCAGGCACAATGTCAAACAGAAGTGCACAAAAAGAAGGTGTAGGTCATAATATCCACAAATAGTGTAGCCAGCACCTTCCTTCCAAGCAGACAGCAACTTTTTCAAAACCCATATTCATCTTGTCAAAACACACTCTTTAAGGGCTTGCTTTTTTCACTCTGCAGCAGATTGCGCTATTAAAGTTGTGCTGTTGCGCATTTCATGGAGGAAGTTCTCATTTCTTATATAGCATAATGTGACCATAGATAGATGTTACCTTTTGTCTTAAGTTTGCCTTTGTGTGATTACGTCATTGGAATCAGTTTATTTAAAAATCACATTATCTTATACAAACTATTGTTTTGATGCCATAATTTGCCTTAACACACTATGCATTGTAGCCTATCAATTTTTGAATCGAGAATCGGTTGAATCGAGAATCGGTTGAATCGAGTATCGGTTGAATCGAGAATCGATTTTGAATCGAATCGTGACCCTAAGAATCGGAATCGAATCGAATCGTGAGACATCCAAAGATTCACATCCCTAGTTAACTTGACCTGGATGAATGAGAACCTTCATCAACATAGAACGCTGTAGTAAGAGTCTTTCAACCCTGAAATCAGTTAGCATGTTAGCATGTTAGCACATCCTATCCCCTCGTCTCAATGTCTGTTAATGTGTTTTCAGTTGAATGTGTGAAATAAAGTGTGGGGTCACCACAGGCTTAACATATTGACACGTTTTGTTCTCCAACATAAAATCCACCATTGCATGTCCCACAGTTTAATTATAAAGCTCTTTATTAAAAACAGTTAGCGGTTGCTAACAAGTGTCTAACTGAGACTTCAGAGGTTGTCAGGGACATTAAACGTCCTCACAGCGAAGATGGAGACTCATCTACTCACTAGTAGATCTTTACAGGCCCACTTTAGTTACAAACTATTCTAACTCTGACTTTATAACTTAACAACAGTTTATAGAAAACCTGGATAGTAATTGTGTAGTAAAACGCTTAGTGGTGGTGACGTTTAAGTCATGTGACTGTGATGTCATCTGTTTGTAGCCTAACATTAGCCTCAACATTTTTACTGCTACACCTTTCATTTAGCTTAACATCACGAACTGGTGTTCATCTGTGGAGATTGTCTGGATGAACAGAACCAGGAAGGATCAGAAACTTGTTTGTACTTTTTACTTTCTGCGACATTCAAAAATCAAATGCAAATATTTTGGAGAGAACCAGGGAGATGCTACTTCAGGGCCAGCCAACACAAAATACATAAGAAAGCTACCCAGCTGTGGAATCTATGCAGTAAACGACATGCTCTGCAGCTGTGAAACTGGAAGCCATGAATGCAATTTACTTCTACAGTAATTTTAATGACTGAGCTAAAGAAATGGTCAACATAATTCTTTTTTCTGTTTTGTTTTGTTGTTAAGACTGTAAGGTGGTCAGAGTGAAGCCTTTGTGCCCTTTGTCTGTTATATGTGGGCTGTAAGTAAATGTGATCAACTGATATCAGATGGGTGTCCAGCATCTCTCAAGTAGTTTTTATGTATGCGCAACATTTACTTGTCTATGAATGAATTTCCTCTCATCATAGTGTGTCCCTACACTAAAATGTTTCTCAGCTGTCCCCCAGTGTTACCTGGCTGCTCTCTCCCACACTGAGGTTCTTCAGCTGGTAGACAGTCACTTGTCCGTCGCTGCCTCCTACCAGGACACAGTCTGTCTGTGTGGCAAACAGCAGGGACCTCATCTTCATGCCGGGGGCAGCAGGCTGCACAATGACTGGGTCCAAACTGAAGGAGAGGTGTATATGGTAGACACAAAAGATCAGAGAGACACACAGGGTAAGACAGAGAACAATCACAGATCCTCCGCTCAGTCTGACTCACATGCAGCAATTCAGGTCCCAGATCTCCAGCTGTCCCTCATTAATGGCTCCGAACACTGTGGCCGACTTTGGGGACCACTTGATGTCGCACGCAGCTCCCAGGGTGGAGGTGAAGCCTAACAAGGGGCTGAGGTGGTCCCGCTTCCACAGTTGGATAGTCCAGTCAGAGGAGCAACTCAGGAAAACATCAGGACTGAGTGGACACCATGAGACACAACTGACAGGACCCTGAGGGGTGACACAGTTACAGTTACTGAAGTTCTCTCTGATGACTCAACACTGACCTGCTACAATTACAACATTGTGGTGACAGAATGAGATTTCATCTAGCTCGAATAAAGGAAAAGACAGAAAAAGAGGAGAGGAGATGAGGGGAGAGGAGAGGAGGGGAGGGGAGAGGTTTTTTTTTTTTTGGTTTTCAAAATCCTTTTATTTACAGTTTTCAGGAGAAACATATCACTGTCACCTAATCATTTGAGGCCAAAACAGAACGTTTTTAAAATAAAAAATTAATCCCCCCCACCCCCCACCCCCACAGAGCAGAGAACTCCGCCCACAGCCCATGTCTGACTGAAAGCCAGGGTATTGTCCACCATTTTAAAATAGGCATGTTCGACATGCAGTCGGGCTTTCACCAATCCCTTCATGACCGACAGCAGCTCCACATTGCCGACGCCCTGAGTGAGGTTCCTGCGAGTCAGCCAGAAGGCTAACTTAGCAGATGCACTCAGAAAGTTCACCAGGGTGTGCACAGTCTTTCTTTTTGCACAATACTTTGGACCAAAGATAAACTAAGCAAAACTGAAAACTTCCCCCAGTCCCTCAAACCACCTTTTTAAAAAAAGGAACATTTCAGCAAGTTGAGGACACTCAACAAACAAATGCTCAAGTGTTTCTGTTTGTGTGCAGAACTCACATCCCTCCCTCAGCTCAGGATCAAGGTGTGCTCTGTATCTGTTTGTAGCTATCGCCCCATGTACAATCCTCCACTGGAGGTCTGCTGTCCGCTTTTCAACTGGCAGCTTGTACAGAGACCGCCAACTGCCTTTCGGGGAAACGTCTGGACCCAAAAACTCGGCCCACTTCGACTCCCTCACTCCTGCCAAAGTGCTCAGGTTGAGAACCTTCACACAGGCCTGGTAAATGTCTTTTGTTCCAGCATCCTTAAACTTGTCCAGGCAAGGAGTTTCAAAAGACAGCAACTGTCCTCCTCCCTGCTGCCATTCTCCCAGAGCCGGAGTGACGGACACAGAAGGAAACACGTATTTACCCTCTTCACTCCACTGTTCACGGTTCAAACGGTCTTCCACGAATGTTCTCAGAGGTGGTGGCAGGGCGGCACAGACTTCCTCCAACACTCTGTTAATCATCCTGCTGGAGGCGATGTTGCTGCTGTCCCTCGGCGCGTCAACAGATGTTTCCGTCGTCTTCAGTAGATGACCAAGTTTGGTGCAGCCGGCCACTGTGAATTTGGCTCGCAGGCTGGCAGCTTGCAATGTCCTACTCTTTAGCAGGTCGCTGAAGAACAAGGGTTTCTCGAACAACCACATACCCCAAGTCTCCTTCTTGTCGCATTTAATCTTAAAAACCTGCCAAGCCTGCAGAACAGACATGTAAAAAGGTGTTAGTCCACTGATGTCGATGTCCTCTAGCTTCAACAGTAAAAGTTGCTTGTCATGCCGGTTATGGCGTCTACCTGAGCAGCAGCAGGTTTATGAGCTCCGGTCCCGTATGCTCTTTTTGCACTTCCATTTTGCCAAATCGACCCTCAACTAACCCAGTCAATTCTACAAAAGCTTCTTGTTAATACTCTGAACAAAAATGCCAAGAAAGAAACTACATAACCAGACTAAAACGGCAGCAGATGGCGACGAAGACGACGACGCTAGCATGGACCGCGCCTCGGTGGACGACGAGGTGGATTTGGAAAATGCTAATATGGCTCATCTAGACCACGGTGCTAACATTTTAGCTGCCATTCATTTATTGAGAGCTGACTTTTCTACTCAACTGCGTGAAGTCGTCTCGTCTAACCAAGAGATAAAGGAAGCAATTGGTGCTTTTTCTGAGAGACTAACCACGGCAGAGTCCCGCATTAGCAAAGCTGAAGACGACATCTCTGGGCTAACTGGCAAGGAAAAGTCCCTTCAAAAGAAAGTCCAAGAGCTTACATTAAAACTAGACGACCTCGAAAACAGACACCGAAGATCCAACCTACGGTTGATCGGCTTGCCCGAGAAAACTGAAGGAGAAGACGCGGTCGCATTCCTTCAAACCTGGCTGCCTGAAGTCCTCGGACCCGACACGTTTCCGAGACCAGTTGTTATTGAACGTGCCCACCGGCTGCCCGGCCGTCGTGACCCGAGTGGACCCCCGCGCACTCTCATCATGAAGTTCCTTAACTATCAAGACAAAGTCCGGGTAATGAGAGCAGCTCGTAAAAAAGGCAAAGTTATGTATCGGGAACACCAGATCATGTTCTTTCCAGACTTGTCTGTGGAGGTACAGAAACAACGCCGTCAATAAAACGATGTGAAGCTGAAACTCCGGGCGCTGCACCTGGACTTCGGGCTCATATTTCCCGCAAAGATGAAGATCTTTCATAAAGGCAGCCGACACCAGTTCAACACACCAGAAGAAGTTGAAGCATTCATTCAACAGATCCGTCAGCAACAAGAGGGGTAAATAACTGTCAACATTAAGACAAAACAGAATATTAAACACATTACGCCTTATGAGAGACAGTTAAGAACATTGCCACAGTGTTTAAGTGTTGTTTATCCTGTATAGCGTTACAGGTGAATATGTTTGGATGCTTACACTTGTGCATTTATCATGAGGGTGATGGAAAACTTGATTATTGTTCACTGGGATCGGAGCGCTTGACCTATACAGTTTAGGTAGTACGCTTTCTGCTGTTTTATTTTTTTTTATTTCGTATTTTTTCTCTCTTGCTCCTTTTGAAGGATCAGTGAGCTTAGCCGGGTCGCTTCAAGTGGGGAGGGTTTCTGTGTATGAGATCACAGGGGGCGGGAAGGGTTAAGAGTTCTGTGTTATAATGAGTGTTTTAATGTTCTTTTACTTGAATGTAAGGTGCTTTTTTTTTCACAGTAATGGCAAAACAGTATCATCAGGGCCATGTCATAATCACAGTATTAATACATTAATAGGATGATAGATCTTCAGATAATTTCCTGGAATATCAGAGGCCTAAGAAAATTGGTTAAAGTAAAGCAAGTTATGAATCGGATCAAACAATATAATCCCAAAATAGTTTTCTTACAAGAAACACATTTGCTCTCTAATGAAACAGGTCGCTTAAAGAAAAGATGGCCAGGTCAAGTAGTCACATGCTCTTTTTCATCATATGCCAGAGGAATTGCAGTACTTGTCCATAAGTCTGTTCCTCTTCGTATTCATAAGACGATTCTGGATCCAGCGGGCAGATATATTATTATACAAGCTTCATTAATAAACCAAGACTTAATTCTTGTGAACTTATACGGTCCTAATAATGACGACCCAAACTTTTATAATAATCTATTTTTGCAAATGTATTCTCTTCGGGGTGTCATAATAATCGGGGGTGATTTTAACTGCGCCCTTGACCCAAAACTTGACCGCTCTTCAGGCATAGATCTAACACATGCAAGAAGCAGGAAGATAATTCACCAATTTATGCAGGAGCTTAACCTAATTGATATCTGGAGGGTTAAAAACCCGACAAAGAAAGAGTACTCTTACTCACATAATACATACAGTCGCATAGATTACTTTCTCGTGTCCAATTTGCTTGCTCCACTTGTCAATGATTGTGAATATAAGAGTATTCTCATTTCCGATCATGCTTTACTTCTGCTGAACTACTCAGCTACAACTGCTGTCAAAGGAAAAAGACTCTGGCGCCTAAGGCCACAGTGGTTACAAAATCCCAAATTCCTTGACTATGTTGGGCAAAATATTGATGACTATTTTGAGTTAAATACAACAGAAACATCTGCCTCAGTAAGATGGGAGGCTTTCAAAGCTTTTATTAGGGGTCAAATGATGGGATATACAAGAAATAAATCGAATAAACAATATCTAGAGATATTGGAGTTGGAAAGAGATATAAAGGAACTTGAAGTGGAAGTAACCGAAAACTTTAGTAGAGAAAAACAACAGGAATTAGTGATCCTAAAAGCGAAGTACAATAAGTTATCCACCAATAAAGCTCTGGCAGGATTAATTAGACTGAAGCAAACCTATTATGATCAGGGAAAGAAGGCGGGGAAATTACTTGCTTGGCGCTTAAAAACAGAACAAAATGCAAGAACTATTACAGAGATTGTCACTGCCAATGGAGATAAAACATCAGACCCTCAAATAATTAATACATTATTTGAATCATATTACACACAGTTGTACTCATTTGAATGTTTAGTGACTAATGGATCATTTCAAGATTTTTTTGATCAGTTAACGCTCCCCTCACTTTGTGAGGATGCTAAAGCTGATTTAGATTCCCCTATCACTTCAGCTGAAATATCTGAAGCAATTGACAAAATGAAAGGGGGAAAGGCTCCTGGCCCAGATGGGCTACCTATTGACATCTATAAAATCTTTAAGAACAAGTTATTATCTCCACTGTTAGATATGTTTGTAGAAAGCTTCAATTCCGGCAAATTCCCACCATCCATGTGTAATGCACTTATAATTCTAATACTGAAGCCTGGAAAACCAGCAACAAAATGTGATTCTTATCGGCCGATTTCATTGATTAATTCTGATGCTAAAATAATTGCCAAAGTACTGGCACGAAGGCTTGAGAAGTACCTGCCTTTTCTCTCTGACCCAGACCAAAATGGATTTGTTAGGGGACGGCAACCTTTCCACTCCGTCCGTAGGGTTCTTAATATTGTTTATGCGAAGACAGAACATCCAGATACAGCAGTGCTCTCGTTAGACGCAGAAAAAGCATTCGATGGAGTCGAGCATCAATATCTCCACAAAGTACTTGAACGTTTTGGCTTTGGTCATTACTTCTCCAATTGGATTAAAGTCCTATATAACAACTCGGTAGCATCTGTATTAACGAACGATATTATATCCAATCCTTTTACTCTTTCTAGAGGCACACGCCAAGGTTGTCCTCTCTCACCCCTTTTGTTTGTGTTGGCAATTGAGCCCTTGGCTATTGCCATTAGGAGTAATCAAAATATTACAGGCATTAAAATAAATGAGATTGACAACAAAATAGGCTTATTCGCAGATGATATTGTAATTTTTCTATCTCATTTAGAACAGTCACTACATTACATGTTTAATATCATTAGCTCTTTTAGTAAGCTATCCGGTTACAAAATTAATGAATCCAAATCTGCTATACTTTTCCTTAAGCATTCAGAAAGAATAAAACCCCCTGTTCAAACTCCATTCAAGGTGGTTAGGGATAGCTTCACATATCTTGGTATTAGAATCACTCCTAAAATTGAAGACTTAGTAGAGACAAATTATAATCCAGTGATAGAGTCAGTCTCTGAATCTATTAATAGATGGTCATTACTACCAATTTCCATGATAGGGCGGATCAGTATACTCAAAATGAGTGTTCTTCCGAAATTCCTTTACCTCTTTCATTCCATTCCTCTTAGTCCTCCTATTAATTTTTTTTCAAAGATGAAAAGCATGTTTTGTAATTTCATTTGGAACAACAGACGGGCTAGACTTCGCTTATCTTTGCTTTATCTCCCCTACGATAGAGGAGGCTTGAAACTCCCAAACCTCCAATGGTATTATTGGGCTGCCCAACTCACTACTGCCTCTTGCTGGTTCTCGCAAAAAACGCCACAGTCATGGATGAGTATGGAAAGGAGTATGTCATCCCCTCTACCACTCAATTCATACCTATACTCAGCTAAATTAAAAGAATTAAAAGCGTTAACACTTAACCCTTTTGTTAAAAACACAATTCTAGTATGGTATGAGGTTCATAAACATAAAGGTGAGATACCTGTATTATCCCGATTTACACCAATTTGGGGCAATAAAGATTTTAAACCTGGCCAAAAAGTTATGGGCTTCAAAATTTGGGCAAACAAAGGTCTTAGTATAATTGCAGATTTATTTGACAACAATACTCTTTTGTCATTTGTCGATTTGAAACAAAAATATGGCATCCAACCAAACCATTTCTTCAAATACCTGCAGATAAGAAGCTATATATTTAAGCTACAGAAGTCTTTATCTCTTCCTACACTCAGCCCTATAGAAGAAATAGCAACAAATCAACATCCTAAGAAGGGTTTGACTTCAAGCTTCTATGCATCAATCATGGAAGGCTCAAAGGTTTCCTCAGATAGGAAAAGATTGGCTTGGTGTGAGGATCTAAATTCAGTAATCTCCACCGAGGACTGGCAAAAGATCTGCTTAAAATCTCAAATACAAACAATAAATTCCCATTTTAAACTACTTCAGTACAAGTGGATAATGAGAATATATATAACACCAACTCAACTAAATAAATTCAACCCCAATAACCCCGACACGTGCTACAAGTGTGGTAGAGTGGGCACACTATATCATTGCCTATGGGACTGCCCATTGATTCAGGCCTTTTGGAGTGAGGTGATGGATATGATTTTGCAGGTTACAGGTATAAAACTAATATTAGACCCCAAACTTTGTATTCTTGGTATTTTTCCGATAAACCTTAACCTTAACAAGGCAAATAAATCTATGATTACCTTTTGCATGTTACAAGCCAAATACACTATAGCAAAGTCATGGAAATCCACTACTAATCCAAGTACCAGTGTCTGGCTTGCAGGACTATCAGACTCCCTGGCACTGGAAAAACTCACCTTCACGTTAAAGGGTAAATATCTAATCTTTGACAGTATGTGGAGATCTTTTATGGTGTTCTTGGAGGGGAGGAAAGCATTGGAGGCTTGTTCCCCCTGTATGTAAGCCATCAACAAATGTAATTACCATGTATTTATTATACGTCTGTTTGTTTTTTTTGTTTTCCGCTCCTTTTATTTATATTTGAAATGCTTTTCTTCAAGTGAGATGATGGATTATTATATTTTGGAATTTGTAAATAACACATGCTACTGCCCTGTGATGTGTGTACCATTTAAGATGAGCCATATTGTGACAGTTTTGTTCTGCACCTGTATTTTCTTGTTGTATTGTGAATATTTATTCTGAAAAAATTTAATAAACACACTTGTTTAAAAAAAAAAAGTTGCTTGTCATAGCCCAGATGTCCAGCTCTCCTCAGCAGCAGGCGAGCTTTGTCACACCAACTTGGGCTGCAGTTGTGCAGAGTTTCTGAGCAGTCTGAAGTCTGAAAGACGCAACCTTTGCCCAGATGTTAATGAGGTCCTGTCCTCCTTCAGTCACAGGCAGATAGAGGGCTGCTGCCCGCATCCAGTGCTTCCCAGACCAGAAGAAATCCAGGATGGCACGTTGGATTTCATCCACCAGGCCTATCGGTGGGGTCAGAACCATGAGTTTGTGCCAAAGAGTCGCAGCAACCAAGCCATTGGTAACCAGAACTCTTCGCCTATACGACAGCTGTGGTAGCAACCATTTCCATTTAGACAACCGAGCACACACTTTCTCCTTCACTCCCTCCCAGTTCTTTTTTTCAAAGTTCTTTGTTCCGACATAAACCCCCAGAACCTTCAGACCTTCCTTACCCCACTCAAGTCCACCAGGCAAACTGGGAGCTACCTGATTTCTCCACGGCCCCACCAACAACGCCTTGCACTTAGACCAGTTTACCTGTGCAAATGAAGCGTTTTGAAACATGTCCAGGGTTTCCCTTAAGTGTTGTACATCCTCCTGGCTGGTGACAAAGATGTTTATATCATCTGCATAAGCAGAAACAACATAAGGAGGATGGCCAAGACTGTGGGACCCTGGTAAGAGACCCTGAGAGACCACTAAGCCGCTCTCTCAACTTGCACAGCAAGGGCTCAATGGCTAGGCTGTAGAGCTGACCTGAGATGGGACAGCCCTGCCTTATACCTCTCTGCACGGGAATCGGCCGACCCAGCCCTGCCCCCATCTTCACCACTGTGCACCCCTGTACAATCAACCAACCCACTCCAGAAAAGTATCACCAAAACCAAAAGCCCTAAGTGCAGAAAACAAAAACGAGTGATCCACCCTATCAAAAGCCATCTCCTGGTCCAAAGAAACAATACCCAAATTAACATTGTACGGATTACAAACATCAATCACATCCCTAACAAGAAAAATTTTATCCTTTATTGTCCTTTCATGAACATAATAGTTCTGGTTTTTATGTACAATAAGATCCAGAGCATCCTTCAGTCTGTTCGATAGTGCTCTAGAGAGCACCTTATAGTCTGTGCAGAGGAGAGCTACTGGTCTCCAGTTCTTGAGCAGCACCAATTCACCTTTTTTGGGCAACAAAGAAAGTACTGCTCTTTGGCAGGAGACAGGAAGAGTTCCAGTTTTAAAACTTTCAGATAAAACATCATGCAGATCAGGACCAAGGATGTTCCAGAATCGTTGGAAGAAATCCGCAGAGAGGCCATCGATTCCTGGTGCCCGTCCTGTCGCCATCTGGTTGACAGCAGATCCTCCAGCGTCCGCTCACCATCCAGAGTTGGCTGAGCTGAGGAAGCCCTTACAGAAGCTCCCTGCAGGAATCCATGCTGCAGCTCTCTCTCCCAAACAGATTGGTGTAAAATTCTGAAGCATGGCTCCTCATCTCCTCTGGATCGGTGGTCACTTTGCCTCCAGGGAGTTCAAGGCAGGTCATTTGCTTCCTCTGCGCCACAGATCTCTCCAAGTCAAAGAAAAAAGAACTCAGGGCATCCATGTCTTTTAACTTCAAGTAAGGAGACCTGACGAGAGCCCCCTTCACTCTCTCCTGCAGGAAGGAGCTCAGTGCCATCTTTTTTTGTTTTAGGAGCTGACCCGTAGTCGGACTTGTGTCGCCATGCAAGCCTTCCTCTATTTGTTTGATGCTGGTATAAAGTTCCCTGACCACCGCCTTGATTGTGTTTGTGGAATGGGAGGTGTACTGTTGGCAAAAAACACAGATTTGTGCCTTTCCGACCTCCCATCACATCTTCAAAGACCTAAAATCTGATTTTTTTTTTCCAGAGTTGCCAAAATTGCACAAAACTCTGGTTGAACATGCTATCCTGTAGGAGCTTGTTGTTAAAAAAAACATTGTGATTTAACTTGTTCACCTGGCAAAATCAGACTAGATTACTACACACAAGGTGGTGGTCAGTGAAGCCAACTGGACTGACGTTGCTATGTGATAATCTAGACGTAAGATTTTGAGAAATGTATATCCTGTCTAGCCTAGCTGCACTAACACTGTTTTTGTTGACCTTCACCCATGTGTATTATCTGGCCTGTGGATTTTTAACCCTCCATGTGTCTAGAAGATCTAGTTGTGTGATGATGCTGTTAAGACTCTGTGATGACTGTGGGTGTGGTTCCTCACCTGTCCTGTCCATTATGAGTCTGTGGTGCAATTAAAGTCACCACCAATGACAAGCTGGTCCTGATGATACTTAATCAACTCCGTTTTTAATAAAGAGAAAAAAGCGAGTCGCTCTGTTCCCTGATTCGGAGCGAATCAGGGAACAGATTCGCTCCGACGACCTTTTACGATTTCTATAGTAGACAAAATGGTTGCATTTACAGTTGATTTGAACAAAACTGCTACCCCTGCACTAACGTTTGTTCCATGGCTGAGGAAACACGAGCCCCCCCACCATAAGCCCCAATCTGCCTCATCATATGGGATCGTGTGCATCTCTTGTAAGAGCAGCACATCAGCCCTTTTTAGGGTTGAGACCTCAGAAATCAACGCTCTTTTATTCTTGTCTCTCCCACCATTAATGTTTAAGGAACCTATTTTGAGGCTCTGCATGGAAAATGATCATTTACTTCCTTGTTGTTATTACAGTCTCATATTTTGCTTCTTTTCTTAATGTTGTGATGTGCTTCTTGAAACGGAAGCGTTTGTTTTCGTCCAGGATGTCGAACCCAACCTGTCTCTCCAGTAAAGCGACTGATCTAATAAATTTATCGGTATCACTGAAGTAGTCACTTACTTTAATTGATCTTTTATATGTGACATCTGGAAAGTGAATAATCTCTTCTACTGAGTAAATGTCAGTGTTTCTGATGGAGATATCACTGATGGACACAGAGTCTGACTCAGAGTCATCCTCCATCTCCTCTCCTTCCACTGATACCTGGCTGCTCTCTGCATCCTGGCCTTCACTGCCTGCAGTTCCTGCAGCCTCAACACTATCTGCCACCTGTATGCTATCTACAGCAGCCTCAGACTGAGAGTTACTCAAATCTGCAGCCACTGACACGTTGTTCCCCTGTTCCTCTTCATCTACATTATATTCTACATGCTCTGCTTCCAACTCTGCACTGGATGCCACAGTAGGAGCGACCACCGGAGCGCTGGGGCCAGCCTCCGCCGGCACCCCCGCACCATCCTCCGGTGCACCGTCAGCCCCCGCAGCCTGCTGCTTGTGCGGACACGCAAAGCGCTTGTGCCCCACATCACCACACTCAAAGCACTTCATATGTCCGGCGCTCGCATAAACCATATAGGAGCTATCATCATGCTTTACTCTGAAAGACACGTCTAAGGTTTGATCAGGCGCGTCCAAAAACATGAACACCTGTCACCTTAGCGACTGCACATGCTTCAGTTTGGGATCTCTACATCCCAAACTGACAGTTTTAAAAGCGCTGGCAAACTTCTCAAACCTGCGTTGCTCCTTCTCCAGCAGCTCATTTGGGATGGATGGCGGAACACCTGAGACTCTCGCAGAACTTCTTCCACAGAAACATTATTATCCGGCGGGACTATCCTCGCTCCATGCCGGATCAATGGAGGACGCGTCCAGGAGGACGCCATTCCTCCAAAAACACCTGACAAACCTCCGAATACTCCTTAAACACTCAATTTATAAAGAAAGAAAAACAACTTGCCAGATCATGTACATAGTGAAGAGTAGAAAACCAAGTGAAATCCGAAAAACAGGACAGATTCAAAACTCTGCGCCATTCACACTTCCACCACCACCACTCACGCTCACACTCACCGGAACCGGAAAGAGAGGAGAGGAGAGGAGAGGAGAGGAGAGGATAAAGTCCCTTTATTGATCCACGTCAAGAAGCAAACAAAATCACTCTTTCACTTGCCTCAGGATGACAACGATGACAACAACAACAAAATCAACACCAACAACACAAAGAGAGTTTCAGATATGTATATCCAACTCCCCATCTCCCCCCACAGAGCACAAAACCTCCTCAACAGCCGATATATTTTTGAAAGCCAGCAAAGTGTCCATCGTTTTATAGTAGGCATGTTCCACCCGCAGTCGGGCCTTCAGCAGTCCTCTCAGAACCGACACCGGCTCAACACTGCCCACTGTTTGAGCTTAGTTTCTGCGGGTCAGCCAGATGGCCAACTTTGCAGAACCAAATATAAAGTTTATCAGTGTGTGGACAGACATTTTCTTTGCACAATATTTTGGGCCAAAAAAAAACAAATCAAAAGAAAAACCTCCCCAAGACCCTGAAACCAGGTTTTTAACAAATTAAACAAAATGTCGAGACGAGGACATTGAACAAACAAATGTGCGAAAGTCTCAGCCTGTGAACAAAAAATGCATCCCTCTCCCAGCTCAGGATCAAGGTGAACTCTGTATCTGTTTATTGCACCATGCACAATCCTCCACTGGAGGTCTGCTGTCCATTTTTCAATGAGTAGCTTGTACAGGGACCGCCAGCTGCCTTTCGGGGAAATGTCTGGTCTCAAAAAACTCAGTCCAGCTCAAGAGCCCCCTTCACTCTCTCCTGCAGGAAGGAGCTCAACGCCAACCTCTTCTCTTTCAGCAGATGACCTGTATTTGATTTTGAGTCTCCCTATATCTCCTCTTCCATGCTCTTAATGCTTGCTTTGAGTTCCTGAACTGTTTCTTTGATCTAGAGATTGAAAGTGCTGGCAAAATGTGTCCTGCAGGAGCTTTTTTATTAAAGAGCCAGTAGGACTTAACCCTTTCACCTGGCGAGATGTTCAAAAGTAAATTAACAAAATGGTCTGGGTTTATGTGGCAGTTAATTAGTCAGGAGCTTAGGTTTTGGGAAATGTCAGTTGTGCAGCACAGACCCTGTTTTTACTGACCCTAACCCATGTGTATTGTCTGGACTGTGAATGTTTTACCCTCCATGTGTCTAACAGGTACAAATGTGTGATGATGTTATTGAGGCTTTGAGCTGACTGAGGATGAGGTTCCTCACTTGTCCTGTCTACAGTGAAATCTAATGTGCAGTAAAGATCTCCACGGATGATGAGCTGATCCTGATGGTAGTTTCTCAGCTCATTCATCATCAGGTTGAAGAAACTTACCCTTTCTGCTCCATGATTTGGAGCATAAACATTGACAAAGCAGAGAACGCATTGTTATGCATTTCTGCCTGTACAATGAGCAGATGGCCCTTCACCACGTCAGTGTACGATAAAACTGTTGCATTAGCTGTTGTTCTAAACAAGACAGCTACTCCTGCACTGAAGCTAGTGCCATGAATGAGGACACATGGACCCTGCCACCATCAGCTCCAGTCTACTTTATCTGCTGAATTTGAATGTGTCTTTTGCAGGAACAACACATCTGTATTTTTACAATGGAAACTTCAGAAATCAGAGCCCTCTTTTGTCTGTCTCTCCCCCCATTTATGTTTAGAGACCCTATTTTAAGACTCTGCATGTAGAGGTTTGAAAGAAGAAACAGATAGGTAAAAGCTGTCAGAGTACAGTGAATAGAGAAACCCAGCACGTTATTCATTCGTTTTCATTTTACGTTCTGGTTCTTCTGACAGTTTTGCCTTTTGTTGCTTTCCTTAAAGTTGTTAAATGCTTTTTGAGGCAAAGGTCAAAACCAACTAATCTTTTCAGGACATCTACAGATCTTATGAATTTTCAGTGTCACGGAAGTAATCACTCACTAACAGATTTTTTAGAAGTTTCATCCAAAAACTGATTGATGTCTTCCAGCGAGTAAAGATCTGTGGCCCTGTTGGTTGTTTCATCTACAGAGGTGGTATCTGACTCAGAGTCATACTCCATCTCATCTGCTTCCCCTGACACCTGGCTGCTGAACACAACCAGTCCTTCTCCAGTGATCTCACTGTTTTGTGTGTCAGCAACACTTGTAGATGCCGTCTCACTCTGTCCTCCCTGAGCTTGAGCAGCTGCACACTGAGAGAGCTGCTCAGGTTTTCTGCAGCCACATCAGCCTGCTGCCTCTCAGGCTGACTCTCTTCCTCCCTATCTATATTATTTTTGAACAGTGCACCAGTAGCGCCGGCCGCATCCACAACACCATCATCGGCACTGGCTTCGGGTCCACTGGGTCGGACCGCAGCGCCCCCGTCTGCAATACTGGCCCGGCACCGCCGCTGGCAGTGGAGCCCGCACGGGTTGCGGCGGCGGTGGCGGCGCCCGTCGCCCAACCCAAGCCCCCCACTGCCGTGAGGTGCCGCCTGCTGTTTGTGCAGACAGGTGTAGCGCTTATGACCCACATCTCCACATTCAAAACACTTGAGTTGTCCTGAGCTAGCATACACCATATAAGAGCCGTCTCTGTGTTTGACTCTGAATGACACCTCCGGTGTTTATGAGGGCGAGTCCAAAAACATAAACACCTGTCGCCTTAGAGACTGGACGTGTTTCAGTTTCGGGTCCTTACACCCCAAACTCACTGTTTTAAAGCGGCTGGCAAACTTCCCAAACCTCCGCAGTTCATTCTCCAACAGCTCGTTGGGAATAAACGGCGGGACACCGGATATGGTGATCCGTGATGAGGGAGTGGACAGCGGGGACACCTGCACAAATCAAATCTCTGACGAACACTCCCCTTTGCACCAGCTGATGAACAAGTGGCTCGTCTTTAACGAACACAACCACTGCCTTGTTCATCCGCGATGCAAAGCAGAGGCTGTCATGTCCCACCTGTTCACAAGCAGTGTTGGGTATAGTTACTTTGCAAAGTAGTTAATTAGGTTACAACGTTACCATCAATTAAAAGTAATCAGTTACGTTACAGCGTTACCTATGAATAAAAGTAACGCGTTAGAGTACTCATGCGTTACCAAAAATGAAAAGCCGTTTGCAGCGCCTCGCACATGCTGCAACTTAACTGACACACACACAGCCTCCTTTAAATGCACCGAGAAGTCGTGACAATGATGAATAACGTCAGTCATCCAACCAAATTAACTCTGCAGGATAACAATAACAGGGAAGACAGTCAGCAATAGGGATGCACATTTTTAATTAATAACCGTTATTACACGACTCTTCTTAATGCTGCATAAAGCTCCATTCACTTGAATGGAGTGGCCTTTTTGCCTCTGATTCGAGTATTTCGTATCACTCCGCGCTCTAAAATCTTAGCTCCGCAAGTAGTCCCGGTCACTTATCAACGGCTTTATGGACCCAACCAACTCTATTTGAGACGGGGGGGGCGCCCTCAGATGGTACAACCCATCTATTGCCATGCAGAGGCTGCGCTGTCACTGCACTTTAAGAGAAGATTAAAACAACAAAATATTTAAAAAAAAAAAAAAAAATCAGACCGGCCCACAAGTGACGTGAAAGTGAAGCGGCCCACCGGGAATTCTCCCGAATCTCCCGATTACCCACCCCGGCCTTGTCCACACTTATGCTACTATCCGGCGGGACTATCCTCACTCCCTGCCAGATAGTTGGAGGTGGCATCTCGGCGGACGCCATTCCTCCCAAAAACCACCAGGCAAACCACTGATTGGTCGGTCACTCAGTAAAAGTATCAAAAAGCTTACCTGATCATGCACATACAGGTGAAAACTGATAAACAGGGACAGCAAACAATTCAAAGCTCCGCGCCACTTGCACATCCACCACCACCAACCACTCACGCTCACTCACGCTCACCGGAAACGGAAACGAGGAGAGGAACGGAGATGAGAGGAGAGGTCTTTTTTTAAAAATGGTATTGTCACTCCTACCACATTTAGTTCATTGTTCACATTGGCTCACCTTTACACTAGTATTGGGTTTTTTTTAGTGTCCCACCATCAAATGTAGAAATGTGCATCCGTGTGAAACTGTTACACAGCATTAAGCTGTTAGATTTGAATCGCAGTTTCTGTCAACGGATCACTTTGTGATTTGACATACAAGCCAAGCTACAACTGGTGAGATTCCAGCTGAGGTCAGAATGTTGAGAATCTTTATAAAAGCAGAGAGAAGCTTTTGAGGTCAGGGTCAGTCTTATCAAAAGGAGGTGGTGATTTTTACCCTGATGGACTTACAAAGTGTTTCCTGTAGGTCTCCAGAAACTGCTGACTGTTGGAACATGAGCACTTGTGGATGAGACCCTCCCAAGTGCCCACCAAGTAGATCCTGGAATCCTTGAAGAGAAGAAGTGTGATGCATGGTCATTGATGTGGTCCTTAAAACCTTAAAAATATTCCTTTTACTCAAACTGTCAATGCCAGCTGTTAACTGTTGTTTCACAGCAACAGTCCTGTACTAACCCATCTATATGTTCGCATACCTGTTCATGTTTACTGTATTTAGTTAACTAGTTAACTGAGTTTAGCTTACCGTCGGATGGAAGTCAAAGCACAGACCAGAAGTCAGTGCTGACAGAACACTGTCTGTCTTGTGCTCTCCTGCCTTCTTCTTCTGAGTCAGAACCTTCTTGAGCTTCATCAGTTCTGTGGCAAGAGATGCAAAGTGAAAAGATGCTATATTGGTTTGATTTATTTGTCACGAACAATAAAGTGGTGCATATTTTGTTAGCTATATTTTTGGTATGAAGAACTTTGCACACCATGTCTGTTTTTTTCATCTGAATTTGTCGCAGGTTTCAAAATAATACAACCTTGTGTCGCTTCGAAATTCTGTCATCTGTCAAAATTTTTCATTGATTTTTTGAATTCAGGTTTGACTCTGTGATTTTTCACATCTGTCAAAAGCCTGTTGAGGGTTGTTTGACCATACTGAGCCAGTCGATTGTGATAAAACAGACTTATCACAGGACAACTATTGACCATGATCTTCATATGAATATGGCTGAATATCTGCAGATCCACAATTCGGATTAATGATGCGATGTTAGTGTGTATCTGTCACTACCTCAGCCTGTCAGTCGCTGTTAAGGATCAACTCGTTTGTGGAAATTAGTACTGTTCTTTTTAATATGTGGTCCAGTATAGATCACAGTGTATGAAATTGGACTGCTGACATCCTGAAACACACCTGGAAATGAATATTCAGCAGCTCCTTCATCAGCAGGTCAACTCTCCTTGCTTTTGTTTTGTTTTCAGGATCAGATGGCCCCAGTGTTTTCTTTTTATTTGTTCAAGAGGACCACAAAATCATATTCACTGCTTGCTGACTTAATTTTGTACATATCGTACATTTTTTGCAATGAACAGAATAATAATCACGTCGGACTTAGTGTGCAAGGTTTCTAGAAGTGATGTTTTTTATTGGCTGACAGGTTAAAATACGCACATGAAAAAACAGACTAGGTGTGCAGAAGCTTTTAGTCCAGAGGAGGCTCGTCCATAGAGGCAGAGGAGATTGGTCCTCCTCTATTTTTGAGAGGCAAGAGGAAGATCAATTTTTTTTTAAGAAATAGCAACTGGTTGAAATAAATCACTACCAAATCTCAGTATCATTTATAAAATATTATATATATACATTACATCATTAAAAAAGTTTCTTCTTTGGAAGAAAATCCACTTAAAACGGTTCAACAGCGACAGCTGCAGACGGAGGAGACAGAGCAGTCTGTGAGAGGAGCAGGGAGCAGGAAGGTGGGGCTAGAGGAGGACGGAGGGCTTCTGTCCTTCGTGGGGGGATCTCCTTCCATTCACTCAATGCATTTAGGATTTTTTCATGCTGATCTATGATTGGCTAAGACACGTAAAATGACGAGCTACTGGAGGACGTCCTCCCTTACCAATCAGCAACCAGAATACAAGATTGACAGCAGGTTGGTCCAATAACAGTTCCCAAATTTCATCCTTACATTTATACAACCGTAAACAAAAAATACTTCTATGTATTTTACAGCTTTCACTTCCAGCCATGCTCAGACAAGAAATATGGAGTTTTCAGCGATATTGGAATCGGTTTCAAAGGAAATATAAGCAAATTTCTGAAAGAAAAAAAAATGTTCGGAGAAATCAGAGAGAAGCAGTCAGAAAGATAATTCATAGTTTTCGTTTCGTTCGTCCTGCTGGAGGACATAACGTTAGCGGCATGACCCGGACACAATACAGAGTAGCAGTACAGTTGTTTTGGGCGATTGTGATGAGTGATGAGTGTGATGTTGTGAAGTATGTACATTAACTGCTGCGGTACCGCAGTGGATAGAGCAGTTGCCTGCCACACAGGTGACTGTGGAGCGAATCCCGGAAGGGCTACACAGTCCACTGTACATTATTAGCCGGCCGGGGACACACCGGCCCATGTTAACTGATTGTGTCGTTCACACACACCAGACACGCTGCCGGCTCTTGCCCTGCCCTGGTCTATTTTCCGCGAGCGATCGCATCAAGACGGACAGGAAGTCAAACTAACAAACACGAGAGAATCCGGTCCTGACCCTACCCTTCAAAATAAAACACCGCGATTGACACCTTTGGAATGGCGGCCCCTCGGAAATTCGGAATGACGGACCTTTGGAAATTTTCGGAATAGCGGAACAGCATTTCTGCTCCTCTCATGGTCCTGATGTCCTGATGTCAACGGCCTCTCTGCTCCTCTCTCATGGTCCTAATGTCAACAGCCTTTTGCCATTTAATAAAATGTTTTTTAAAGAAGTTTTGTAAGTCATTGTTTTATTGCTTAATTTTCATTGAATATAAGAAAGTAGGGATAAGTAGTTGACTTGTATAAAATAACATGACATCGTGGTCTGGTTTTCTTCCTGTCCTCCCCAATTTTTTCAGTCACCAGCCGCCACTGTTTTAGTCCTATACCCAACGTTCATTAATTAATTAATCATATTCATTATTTATTCAGCCTCATCCTGTTTATTTATTAAGTTAACTAGAAGGGTGCAAGACTGTGACTAACTACTAGGGATGTCCCGATCAGGTTTGTTTACCCCGATCCCGATCCGAGACCTTTAATATTCAGTATCTGCCGATACCGAGTCCCGATCCGATACTGAGCCTCAACTAATATTTTCCTGAATAATACTGCTGCGTTAAGAAAAAAAAGTACCTGCATTCCTTAATAGTTTTTTTTATTTTGTTGAAACAGTAAGTAAATACTTTCATATGGCTCTTTCTTATTCTGCATATGCTATTCCAACATTAGCCTCCACCTTCCTTGTGTTAGCAGGTGAGTCTGTGACGCTGCACTGTGAAAGCAGACCCTTGTGTACAGCCAGCTGAAGTGTGTGAGATGCAGCACAGGCTTTGTACCTCCATATTATCTACTGTTTTTTTTTTCACATTCCTTACGTTGTCATGTAAAATGACGTGGACGCGTTGCTTGTCTATTTCACAGCGTTCATCATCTCCTCGATTGCCTGTTTTACATGCTCTGCTGTATCTGAGACCCACGAAACTGGTGCACACTGATGGCACTTGTAACTCGACAGAGGAAGAAATGTAATGTAATGCTGAGATGGTAGGGCTTACCGGGGATTCAAAAACTCCAGGTGATGAAGAAAACCCTGATCCTCTACCACGGAGATGAGCTGATTATCCAGAGCAATTAATTTAATTACCCTCTCTGTAATATTTGTGGCCATGTCGCTTTCTCAAGGATATTTCTCTGTCCTTTTGAAAGTATCTGCGAGTTTTTGTTGCTTCGGTGTCTTTGCCTGTATTGCTTGAGTGAACTCGTTGTATACTTTGAATGTTTGTTTTTTATTTACCGTATCAAATATATTAAAGGTGGGGTGCGCAGGTAGTCGAGTGGTTAGCACGCATGCCACGCACACAGTGAACCACGGTTCAAATCCAGCCGAAGGACCTGTACTGCATGTCACACCCCTCATCTCTCTCCCCCTTTCAGATCCATCCACTGTCAAAAAAAAGGTGTCTATGCCTCAAAAAGCGAAACGGTCGTATTGCAGAAGTTACATGTCGCCCTTAGACTACTTTTGCTTTCTAATTCAAGTTATTTCCACACTGCAGACATTTTATCAACAGGTTTGCCAGAGTAACGTTACGCACGCGTCTGCGTTCTGCTAAAAAATGTGCTTGGACGTAAAAAAAAAATAAAATAAAATCGGGCTTGGGTCCACGTTCAAAATTCAACCAACAGTGTCACTGCAGCAAAATGATATCGGACGGTCTGACTCTGTAACACCACATAACGGTAGTAAATACTAAGCTAATGTTGTTTTGAAATAGTATAGATCTGATAAAAAACAATGAGAATAAATACATACATATATATATATATACACATATATACATATATACACATATATATATACACATATATACATATATATACACATATATACATATATACACATATATACATATATATATACATATATATATACATATATACATATATATATATACATACATATATACATACATATATATATATATACATATACACATATATATATACACACATATATATATATACATATATATATATATACATATATATATATATACATATATACACATATACATATATATATATATATATACACATATACATATATATATATATATATATATATATATATATATATATATATATATACACATATACATATATATATATATATATATATATACATATATATATATACATATATATATATATATATATATATATATACACATACATACATATATATCCGATCCCTGATCGGGATGTAACGTCCGATTCCGATCGGGTCTGAAACCATGTGATCGGCCCCAATTTCTGATCACGTGATCGGATCGGGACAACCCTACTAACTACTACTAACTTTCTGTCAGTTAGTTAAACTCAAATTCACGTAAAATTTATTAATATGATGAGAAACAGGTTTTAGGAATTCGTTTTGTAGAAAGTGTCTAGTGGTCTGATTGTTGAGGGTGACCGTGGCTCAGGTGGTAGAGCGGGTCGGCCTATGTTCGGAGGGTCAACTGCATCATGGTCGTTGTGTCCTTGGGCAAGACACTTCACCCACCTTGCCTCGTGTGAATGTGTATGACTGTTGTATGTTTGAGGTGGTGGACGGAGGGCCCGTAGGTCCTGAATGGCAGCCACGCTTCCGTCAGTCTGCCCCAGGACAGCTGTGGCTACTATCATAGTTCACCACCACCAGTATGACTGTGTGTGAATGAATAGCATCAGCACAAATGATTCTATTTATTGTTTATTTTTTACTATTATTAGGGGGCTGGCGAGCACAGCCCACTATGGACACCTCTATAGCAGGGCTATAGGTGTCCATAGTGGCGAAAAACTGTGAAAAATTTCCCATAAGGAATGAATGGGACTAGATCAAAAAAGTCGTAGACACAGAGATACACAGACACAGAGAGAGACACACACACACACACACACACAAAGTGACCAGGTGAAAAGATCGAAAGAAAGATTTCAAACATCGACATCTCTGGCATACTTTGACCTAGACACACCATTCAAACTTTAAAGTGTAGATAAAAGTCAAAATTATCAACGTGGGATTCAACTTTTGCTTTAGCTTTCATCGTTTTTCTTCGTCACGGGGCAAAGCGCACAGCCCACTCTCTTCTTATTATTCATCCTCCTTCCGTTTTTGGCACTTTTCACGGCCCACACCGTTGAGCGCATACAAATAAAAAAAACATCAAAACGTGCGGCTTGATCGGACTCGCACTGCTATTATTTTTCTCACCAGAATATCAATTTTTCGCGTCGTAAGACGCGAAAAACTGTGATAAATTTCCCATAAGGAATGAATGGGATGAGGTGAAAAAGTCGCAAATCTGCGACATTTTTCAAACATCATGTTTCTAGGTCATACATTGACCTAGAAACACCATTCAAACTTTAAAATATAGGCACAGGTCTTGGCTATTTGAGTTGTATTTGAACTTTTTTGCTACGATGTACAGTTTTTGAACTCTGACCATTTAATGATGGTGAGTGATTTTGGAAAAAATCAGGGTTTTCATTGAGTGTGTATGGCGGAATGTTCGTGTAGCAGAGTGGGGGAGCCAACTGACAGAGTGCAGGAAACTCAAACATTTCCTCAGATATTTTCTCTTTACATCATGCTCCCGAACATAAATTTCACTCAAAAACAGTGATATTTTCCAAAGTTGTAGCCACACTTGTCTTCTTTCTCCCAATCTGTCTACTTTGTCGGTAGGATATACGGTTTTTGAATTAACTGCCTCTAACCGACAAGAGTAGCTATCAACAGTCCTATTCACTCCAATGTAAATCGGGAAGAGGATTTTCGAAACTGCAACCTTTTTTAACTCGCTCTTATTTCCACATTTCTGAAACTAGGACCACAAAACTTCATGAGTGTCTTCTTTCAGGCCTTACTGGCTTGATCGTGAACATTTTGCCGATATCATGTACGGTTTTGAAAAACTAGCACTAGTTTGACGTCCAAGATGTGAGGCTGAAAGGGCTCAGAAGTCAGCTGTTTCAGTCCGTTGCCAGGGCTGGTCGGCAACGATCACCTTGGCAACCGAGATCAGCTGGGCCAACAGAGAGAGAGAGACTCTCTCTCTGTCTGCCTGTCTGTCTCTATCTCTGTCTCTCTATCTGTCTGTCTGTCTGTCTGTCTCCCTCTCTCTCTATCACAGACAGACACACAGAGACGGATACACACACACACACACACACACACACACACACACACACACACACACATTTTTGCACTTTTGCTTTAGCTTTCACAGTTTTTGTTTGTCATGGGGCAAAGTGCACAGCCCACTCTCGCGATTTTCCGGGAATTGACCTTTCGCAAAAGCCCCGCCTCCCTAGTTACCGTTGCTAGCCCGACAAGCTTCTTGACGCTGATGGCGTGTCAACACAGTGTCATGGCTGGGAGAAATATACCCGTGCGTGTCAGTGACTCATTTTGGAGCAATACCTGTACAATATCCTCCAGATCGAGGCAAAAGAGGTTACAGTATGCAGTGGAGGGATACATTCAGTATTTTTAAAATAAGCCATGAAGGGGAAACTACGTCTGTCGAGGCGAAAGCATACCGGTGTTTCTGATTAACACGCGTCTATGTTAACTGGCGACCGTGAGCCGAATACGTCTGTGGTCGCCGTAGCTACAACAGATGTTGAAAATGGGAAGAGAAGACGTAGCTGTCCTCTAATCTGCCTCTTTGTTCAGGTTTTCTCTGTGCAAAACATACCTGATACGTGTTCGGGCTCCTGTTTGATTAAACGTGTCTAACTCTCCGTCGCTGTATCAAAGTTGCTGGTTGTTACGGAAGACGTTGTGAACAGGAAAAGGGAGAACTGCTCTTCCTGTGAATGTGTATCTCTAATAAACCTTTATTAAAAACATGCACTCGTGTCTTCTCCCTGTTTGAGTAAACATGCATCAGACAGAGGAACTATGGAACCCTTTTGAACAAACAAAAAAAAAATAGAATTAAGGGACTTGAACTCACATTCACTGAGGGAAAAAAATACCAGCGCAGTAATCAAACCACTATGCCAATCAGATCACACATCTGACGCGCAGTATCACCTATTTCACTCCTCACAACAGACACACAGACACCTCCCGGTCGCAGGAGGAGGCCGGATCAACTTGTGACCGCAGTGTGTGTTCACCGTGTCTGTACAGTATGATTTATAACATAAATAAGATTTTCCAAAAGAATATGATCTTTCTTGGTAAAAACTTTATATATTGAAGTAAAATGAAATAAAATGCTTGAATGATGGAAAATAACTGGGTCTAATATTTTAGCAGATAAAGAGGATGACAATTTTCATACATTTTCGTATTGTCCAGTTGTTGCATCTTTTGGGCAATAAGATTGTCATTCCTACACATTTAAAGTGGCCTATAACATAATCTCACAGAAACTAACATTTATATCGATTATTGGTGCATAGAGACCGTGATCACAAGTTGACCTGGCCTCCTTCTGCGTTCAAAAGGTGTCTGTGCTTATGCTCAGAGGCTATGATGGCACAGCATAGCTGTGGTTAGTCTGGTGTAGTGGATTGGTTATCACGCATCAGGTTGCTTTTTCCCTCATGTCTAAGTTCGAGTCCCATGTTTTATTTTATTTTTTCTGTTTCATTTAAAAGAGTTCCATAGTTCTTCTGTGTGAAGAAAGTTCACTCAAATAGACAGCAAAGATGAGCACGTGCATTTCATAAAAATTATGCTTATTTATGTTATAAATCATCACCGTACAGACACGATGAACAGACACTGCGGTCACAAGTTGATCCGGCCTCCTCCTGCGACCCAGAGGTGTCTGTGTGTCTGCTGTGAGGAGTGAAATAGGTGATACTGCGCATCACCTGTGTGATCTGATTGGCATAGTGGTTTGATTACCGCGCTGGTATTTTTTTCCATCAGTGAATGTGAGTTCAAGTCCCGTAATTCTTCTTCTTTTTTTTTCTTTTTTTTTTTAAAAGGGTTCCATAGTTCCTCTGTATGATGCATGTTTACTCAAACAGGGAGAAGACATGAGTGCGTGTTTTTAATAAAGGTTTATTAGAGATACACATTCACAGGAAGAGCAGTTCTCCCTTTTCCTGTTTACAACATCTGCCGTAACAACCAGCAACTTTGATAAAGCGACGGAGAGTTAGACACGTTTAATCAAACAGGAGCCCGAACACGTATCAGGTATGTTTTGCACAGAGAAAACCTGAACAAAGAGGCAGATCAGAGGACAGCTACGTTCTCTTCCCATTTTCAACATCTGTTGTAGCTACGGCGACCACAGACGCATTCGGCTCACGGTCGCCAGTTAACATAGATGCGTGTTAATCCGAAACACCGGTCAATGGCAAAATCGGAGAAACCCCATGATCTCTACCTCAAATGCAACGAGCACAGCCTTGTGGACCAGTCATGCTCTTGCACTGCCGGGTAAGTTCGGCACACTTGTATGCTTCAGGAGGATGTTGACTGAAATATTTAAATTAATATGATAGTTGCTAACAAGTTACAGCTCCGGTAAACAAGTTAGATAGATAAAGTTAGATAGCTAGTCAACATCCTTTCAACTATCCTAGCTAGCATGAAGCTACCTATAACAAGCAACGTCATCAGAGTCTAGCTTGTTACACTAGGTCCATGGATGTAAGGTTATATGTCAAGGCACTCTAATATTGCAGTAGCAGTAACATTATTGTCATAAGGCTGGTTGACAAAAGCAATTCATAGTCACTGCAAATAGCATTTCCAACACAAACACCTAATGCTACTTCTGGCTTAAATCAGTTCACCAGGTTTTTGCTCTCATATTGTGGGCCTTATGCACACCCTGGACCTGTGCCGTGCCAGAAGTGATGACATCTCCTCCACAAGCCAGCCCCAACAGTGGCACAAAGCCAGGGGTAAAAAAATAACTGTACAACCTGTGAGCAGTGTGGTAGTAGCCAAGGCCAAAGTCAACCGCAAGCGAAAACCCATCATGTCCAGCTATATCCACAATAAGTATTTTACTTTCCATGTACTCTACAGCAACACCATCAGTCACACTGTTCTGAATATATTCTTGTGTACTGTGTAACATGATAGACAATAATACTCACCTCTGAATGTATTTGTTAAAGGAAAGAGTTAGGGACAGGAGTGTATGGTCTACTGAGGGAGATGTCAGATGCACCCATAAGCTACATTGCTGATGAAACTGCACCTGAGGTAGAGGTTGGAGGCAGGAAGTATGCAGTGGGGTGCGGTCTAAGCCACCAGGTGAGATGAACTATAGAAGATTCAAGCAAGCCAGTCAGAATCAAGTAGCACTACTTGCCGTTGTAGATAAGATTTTTCCCCACAGGTTTATTAAAGTTTCATTAAAATTGGACATTTACAAATTCTAAATCGTGCTTACTATGTAAAAAAAGAAGAAAAAAAAAGAATCATTATTGGGCTGACATATTATGTAGGCCTACACATAAAAACATGAAACAAGGGTTAAGCCACATAGTATCCAGAAATCTGTATTTCTATAGCACCTTCCACAGCTCAGGCTTACAAAATGCTCCACAGTGGCGAGTAAAAATAACAGGTTAAAGCAGTCATGTAGCAATACTTTGTATTTGTTGTCATGTGATGCTACGACTGTCCCAGACTGTCCCAGACTGTCCCTTACTTAAGTATGTGTGGCTGGAAGTTTAAAAGCATGCTCACCACATACCAGATGTGATTTATGATCCCTAACCTTGTATTAGGAATATTGTCTGACACTATCTTGAACTTTTTTATTTTAGCGATGGCCCTCTCTACATGCACCCTGTGCTTTGCAATGCACTTTGTCACCAGCACATCTCCAGCTGGCATTTGCCTCTTAGATCTTGAAAATGGTGGCAGGTTTAACTGCAGTCCGACTGCTCGCATCTCTTCCTCAATCAAAAAGCCCTTAACAGCCATTATGCCATCCCCTCTTTGCAAATAGCCACTGTCTATAAGTTGCTCTAGTAGCGGGATGATACCACACTGTCTGACCATCTCCTTGTTGGACATGGATCCCGTGAAGAGGGCAGATAAAAAAAATCACAGCACCACGGGGGTCACAGGCAACTAGCGACTTTAGGGTGTGCTTTTGTAGTTTGAAAAGCTCTGGCTTTGCAACACCAGTGATGTTGGCCTTTCCATTTTCAGCTCTGTACAATCTAATATTGCAAATGTGGACAGGTAGTCTGCTTTGTAGGTTTCTGGCATGTTTTGTGCAATGACATCTTTGTGAGGCCAAATTGTTAATTCACCTAATACATCAAACATATAATGAATCCAGGAATTGAAAATATTACTTGCTGTTTGCATGTTTATATTAAATCTAAAGGCAACGTTCTTTAGGTCTTCGTTGTTGCGGAGTTTCATTAAAACAAACAGCAACTGGCTATGGAGGGGCATCTCATCAACTTGCCAATCATTGCGCTTGTAGTTTAGGGGCACATTTATTTGAGTGGTGTGTGGATCATTTGGGATGCCAAATATTGTGCACAGTTGGTTGAATCGATCATATGTAAACCCAGTGATGTGATTTCACTGCTTTCAAGGAGTTCAGGTGTTAGAGTTTTCTTTTTAAGTGTGCTAATATGTGCTTTCAGGCTTTCTATTTCAGTTTCTTTTAAAGACAATTTCAATTTCATGTTGTTGTTTTCTTCTTCTAATTTCTTCTCCTTCTCAGTGCTCTGCTCCTCCTCAGGCTCCCTTTCTAGCTGGCATCCAGGAAGTGGGAGTTGCTCAGGACTCTCTGTAAAGAAAAAATGTTTGCATGTTATTGATAATCCTTCATCTTTGTCACTGTTTTTTCAGCTGCCACTTGTTGGCCAAATTGGAGAGTCTTCTGTTGTTGACCCTGGAGTAACTCCTGTCAGCCAACCAGATGACCTGCCCAACTTTCCTCTGCCATCCCAACCCACCAGCTTCTGCACAGTTCTGAGTGAAAGTGGCATGCTTTGTTACACAGAACTGAAAATGTCTTTGCCTGATTCAATATCTCTGGAACAATAAACTAGAGAACAGAGTACAAACAACTTGTGGTTCCATGCAAGGTCTGCCCGAATCACGTCAACCTCTTTTAAAAGAATCTGCTCTAGGAGAGCTGACCATGAAAAACTTGCCACAAGCTTAAAGAGTGGAGCATCAGTACAAACTCAGGCCATGAAAAGAGGTGTAGAACAAGAGCCCATAGCAGCGACACAGTACACAAAGCTCAACAGTAATCTAGTGTATCCACGTGGTTTTGTTGTTAATCCTGATGCCCCACACCTTGGTACGTCACCTGACCGTAAGGTGATAGAGAGAGGAGGGAGTGAAAGCCCAAGCTATGGGCTTTTAGAAATTAAGTGCCCTTCCATGAACAGCTTCACAGAGTGTCCCTACCTTTGCAAGCAGGCAGATGGAAGCCAGAAACTAAAGTAGTGTCATGCCCACCATTATCAAATAATGGGGCGGCTTGGGTTCACAGGTATGTCATGGTGTGATTTTTTTGTTCAATGTGAATAAGACTACCATCTAGAAAGAATACACTTTGATGTTGCAAAATGGGAACAGATGAAGAGCAAGCTTGATGTATTTTTCTTTGACTACTATGTTACATGCCAGTGAGATAATTCAGTTAACGTCTTACATACAGGGACTCTTATTTTGTTCTCTTGCATCTGGCATTGCTGTATGTTTGTTTTGACCTCTGAACAGAGAATGAAAGTGCCAATAAAGGAACTGATCTACTGTCTGAAACATCTTGCTGCCTATTCTATCATTCAACACAATACAGAGGTAATGGGATTGGGCAGGCTATTCCACTCCTGTTACGCCAGTATTAATTTGAAAAAGGCTTATCACTCACCACTGTCAACAATATACTGTTGAGTTTCTTCTGCATCATCAGTGCTGGAGGTGGAGCCGGAGGCATCCTGCACACTTAATCTACATTTTTTGGACATGAATTTATAGTACCTTGTTCCTATTACATTGTATATTGTATATCATCATCATCAACCTTTATTTAACCAGCGAGTCAAGAACATGTTCCTATTTACAGTAACAGTAACGTTAGGCTATATGACATGTACTAACAGGCTGAATATAGAGTTATATACTGCACTTCAAATCAAATATTATTGGCATGTAACTTAGGCTTACCGTTTTTTGGGTGGCTTTCGACAGTCTCCGAGCTGCTCCCTAGTCTGGTTCGGCACTTGTACGGCAAGTACAGGGTCGGGATACTCAGGAGTAGGCTGTCCATTCACAAAATGCTACATGAAAGATGAAAACAAAATAAGTTTAAATTGCCTGTTGGGACACTATGTTCAACTTTGATTTAAACTGACGAAACATAACGTTAGCTAACGCTAGGGCTAGCTAAACTTAGAGGGCAACGTTCTGGCAATAATATACTAGTAATATACAATATTTACTAATAGCAACCATAACTTTGATATCCAGTTTTGTTAGCTAGCTAGCTAGCTAGCTATCACTATGGCGTTAGTCTAGCCTAGCCTTACCTTGGAGCAGACGTATGTATGCTTGTTTATTTTCGTGACATTCAGCTGGGAGTGGGGCCTTCCACACTGTTTGATCCATCGTAGGCACCGCTCCTGTTGTGTTTTCGGCTTTGGAAAAGGAAAGAACACGACTCCCCCAGCCAAATTCTTGGGATACCTACTGTCTGATTTACATACGCCATAGGCACATCGCTTCGCTTGTCGGACCTTGTCGGACCTTGTTTACATAGTAACGGTTGCTAGGACGTATAGTCAGTGTATAGTTACTGTCCTTCTGGAATTTATTATTAGTGTGAATGCTGACACAGCATTCACACTATTGATCTTTTGGAATTTATTATTAGTGTGAATGCTGAAGACATTCACACTATTGTTCTTCTGGAATTTATTATTCCTCATTCCGTACGTTTTTCAGCACGTATCTCCTCCTACAAATCTTGAGCGATTGAAACCATTCAAATATCAAAATGTGCAGCTTTTTAAGGGCATTACTGCTTGTATTTTTCTTATTTCTACCTTTTATACTTTTGGGAATATTTAGCTTTTTCTGCAAAATTTTGCCCATTCATCCTTATGGGGATTTTTTCAAATTTCATTCTGCTATAACATCAGCATACCTTCAGCTATTGAAACCATTCAACTATTAAAATGTTCAGCCTTTTTAGCTCTTTCAGCCTTGAGCTTTTCAACTTTTTGATCCCTCACCTTTTACTTGACATAGACAATATATGCAAAGAAATGTAGGAAATCTTGTTGGCTTTCAGCTGATGGTCTTATTTCAGATGTGGGACTTACTGTTTTGGATTTAGCAGCCAGAGAGCGACAACTCTTCCTGGTCTTCCATAAGCCGCAATGTTAATTTTGAGACAGATTTTCTGGAAAAAAGCAGACGGTTCCTGATTTGTCTCTCGCTCTCCCGCCCTAATTTTGCACTCTCCAGAAATAAAAACGACATGACCTCGTTCAGAAACTCCTCCTGTCACTCACCATACAAATATTTTGACGACCACCATCACAGACATTTTCGTCTCTGTCTCTGGTCCTGCTGCAGCATGTCTGCAGCCATTTTAAGCTCTTTCTGCCTTTAACTTTTCACCTTTAAGCCTTTTTCCACCTCTTTAAGCTCTTTCTGCCTTTAACTTTCCACCTTTTGAGTCTTTTTTCACCTTTTTAATCTCTTTCTGCCCCCATACTCTGCAACTTTTCGGCCTTTTTCAGTCTTTTTTCACATTTTTAAGCTCTTTCTGTCCTCTTACTCCACAGCTTTTCATCCTTCTTCACCTTTTTTATGCTTTTTCGGCTCTCTTACTTCATCCTTTTTCACCTTTTTACCCTCTTTCAGCCCTCCTCCTCGACAGCTTTTCATATTTTTTCACCTTTTTAACCTCTTCCAGCCCTCTTCCTCGACAGCTTTTCATATGTTTTCACCTTTTTAACCTCTTCCAGCCCTCTTACTCCACAACTTTTCATCCTTCTTCACCTTTTTTATGCTTTTTCGGCTCTCTTACTTCATCCTTTTCAACCTTCATGAGCTTTTTCGCCCCACTGCCTCTACATCTTCTCATCCTTTTTAACCTCTTTCTGCCCCCATACTCTGCAACTTTTCGGCCTTTTTCAGTCGTTTTTCACCTTTTTAAGCTCTTTCTGCCTTGCACTTTCCACCTTTTCAGTCTTTTTTCACCTTTTTAAGCTCTTTCTATCCTCTTACTCTACAAGTTTTCTGCCTTTTCAGTCTTTTTTCATCTTTTTAAGCTCTTTCAACCCTGTTACTCTACAACTTTTATGCCTTTTCAGTCTTTTTTCACCTTTTTTTTAGCTCTTTCAAACCTCTTGCTCGACAGCTTTTTAGCCTTTTCAGATATTCATCTTTCTGCCTTTTCAACTCTTTCAAACATTCCGCTTCATGTTCAGCTATGAAAATGTTCAACTTTTTACACTCTTTCAGCCCCTTTCAACTTTTCTGTCTCTTCATCTTTTTAACATATTCATCTTTCTGCCTTTTCAGCTTCTTTATACATCCAGCTTCATGTTTAGCTACAGAAACTGTTCAGCTATCAACATGTTCAACATTTTAAGCTCTTTCGGCCTTGACCTTTTCAACTTTTCAGCTTTTCGACTTTTTCAGTTTTTCGGAAGTACATTCAGCAGATTTCCCTTCAGACTTCAGCATTCACACTGTATTTTCGCAGGAAATACACATTTTTCTAGTTATTGCTGCTTCTGTACGTTTTTTGGCACCTATCTCCTCCTACAAATATTGAGCTCTAGAAACAATTCAAGTATCAAAATGTTCAGCTTTTTAAGGACATGATGGCATGTATTTTTCTTGTTTCTACCTTTTATACTCATGGAAATATTAAGCTTTTTATGCAAAAAATTTTCGCATTCATCCTTCAGGGGAATTTTTCAAATTTCATTCTGCTATAACTTCAGCATGCCTTCAGCTATTGGAACCGTTCAGCTATCAAAATGTACAGCTTTTTAAGCTCTTTCAGCCTTCTGCTTTTCAGCTTTTCAACTTTTTCAGAAATTCAGCTTTTTCCAAACAAAATTTAACATTGACGCAAATGGGAAAATCTTCAAATCCTCTTCAAAACTCATCGCCTTTCAACCTCTATTTGTTCCTCATACATTGAGCGAGAGACACCATTCAAACTTTAAAACACTAAGCAGATCTTGAACTATTGGGCCTGTATTCAGTTTTAAAAATCTTGTACGGTTTTGAAATCATCCCAGTTTTAGTTTGAGGGAATTTCAGCCCGTCTTCTGAGTTTATAATGGGTGTGTATTGCGTCAGCTAGAGTGCGTGACATCATCAACTGCCGCACCCCAGAGTGTGGACCAGCCCCGAACAACTGAAAAAAATTCTCTTCGGCTTGATTTTGATCCCAAACCTTTTACTCAACATGGACAATATATGCACATAATTAATAGTCATATTATCAAAGTAGAGTCTCCAACATAGACAATATGTATAGAGCGACAACAACTTTCACTGCTCTCCCATACGCCGCAATGTTAATTTTGAGCCGAATTTTCTGGAAAAGAGCAGACAGTACCTGATTTGTCTCTTGCTCTCCCGCCCTCATTTTGCACTCTCCAGAAATAAAAACGACATGACCACGTTCAGCAACTCCTCCCGTAACTCACCATACAAATATTTTGACGATAACCATCACAGTTTTTTTCAGAAATCGCAGGGGTTTGGGAGGCGTTTTCCCATTCATTCCTTATGGGGACATTTTCGTCTTTGACTCTGCTCCTGTTGCAGCATGTCTGCAGCCATTTTTAGCTCTTTCTGCCTTAAGCTTGTTACCTTTCAGCCCCTTTTCACCTTTTTAAGCTCTTTCTGCCTTCTTACTCTCCAACTTATTGGCCTTTTCAGTCTTTTTTCACCTTTTTAAGCTCTTTCCGTCCTCTTACTCTACAGCTTTTGAGCCTTTTCTGACATTCATTTTTCTGCTTTTTCAGCTCCTTCAAACATTCAACTTCATGTTCAGCAATTAAAATGTTCAACTTTTTCAACTCTTTCAGCAATGTTAAGCATTTCTGCCCTTTCAGCATTTTAAAATATTCATCTTTCTGCCTTTTCAACTCCTTCAAACATTCCGCTTCATGTTCAGCTATGAAAATGTTAAACTTTATGAACTCTTTTAGCCCTCCTAAGCTTTTCTGCCTTTTCAGCTTTTTAAAATATTTATCATTCTTTTGAGCTACAGACACCATTCCAACTTTCAAAAATTGCAGTGGTTTGGGAGGCGCTTTCCTGTTCATTCTTTTGGGGATATTTTCATCTTTGGCTGAACTCCCGCTCCAGCATGTGTGCAGCTATTTTAAGCTCTTTCTGCCTTCAACTTTCCACCTTTTCAGTATTTTTTCACCTTTTTAAGCTCTTCCTGCCCTTTTATTATACAACTTTTTGGCCTTTTCAGATTTTCATCTGTCTGCCTTTTCAACTCCTTCAAACATTTAATCTCATGTTCAGCTATCAAAGTGTTCAACTTTTTAAACTCTTCCAGCCCGATGCAGCTTTTCTGCCCTTTCAACTTTTTAAAATCTCCATCTTTCTGCCTTTTCAACTCCTTCAAACATTCAGCTTCATGTTCAGCTATCAAAGTGTTCAACTTTTTAAACTCTTCCAGCCCGATGCAGCTTTTCTGCCCTTCCAGCTTTTTAAAATATTCACCTTTCTGCCTTTTCAACTCCTTCAAACATTCCGCTTCATGTTCAGCTATGAAAATGTTAAACTTCATGAACTCTTTTAGCCCTCCTAAGCTTTTCTGCCTTTTCAGCTTTTTAAAATATTCATCTTTGTTTGGGGGTACAGACACCATTACAACTAAAAATCGCAGGGTTTTGGGAGGCATTTTCCCATTCATTCTTATGGGGACATTTTTATCTTTGGCTGGGCTCCTGCTCCAGCATGTGTGCAGCCATTTTAAGCTCTTTCTGCCTTCAATTTTCCACCTTGTCAGCCTTTTTTCACCTTTTAAAGCTCTTTCAGCACTCTTACTCCACAGCCTTTTTAGCCTTTTCAGATATTCATCTGTCTGCCTTTTCAACTCCTTCAAACATTTAATCTATCAAAGTCTATCAAAGTTTTTAAGCTATCAAAGTGTTCAACTTTTTAAACTCTTCCAGCCCTCTGCAGCTTTTCTGCCTTTTCATCTTTTTAAAATATTCATCTTTCTGCCTTTTCAGCTTCTTTATACATTCAGCTTCATGTTCAGCTACATAAACTGTTCAGCTATCAATATGTTCAAATTTTTAAGCTCTTTAAGCCTTCAACTGTTCAGCTTTTTCAGTCTTTTTTCACCTTGTTACGCTCTTTCTGCCCTCATACTCTACAAAACTTCATGAGTGTGTTCTTTAAGGCCTTTCCCGCGTGATAGTGAAGACATTTTGCCTATATCATGTTTGGTTTTGGATAAACTAGTGCAGTGCCCCTAAGAAAATATGTGTTCCTATAGAAAAGTGGGAGGTTAAGAGGCTTTTTCATTGATGGCCAAATGAGGCTGTGTGTTACGGCCCCCAGCCGATAGTCTTTGTTGTTTGGGCTCCAGTGAGCGCTCCTGTTTTCCACTATACGATCTTTGCTTGATCTACAGGTCCCGCCTCCTGCCGCCAGCCATTGGTCCTCCGCAGCTGCAGCCGATGAGCCTGACGAGCTGCCAAGGAGGGTCCAGTTTGAAATAGCAGTGCTCTTCAGATGGCACAGGAGGGCTGTCACTGTGTGGTGTGACTTTCCTCCTCGTTACAACTGTTGATCTGATCGTTGCTAGTCGTAGTTTTGGTGTTATTCTGTGTGTGTGTTAGTACTGAACTGTGCTAACCTTTTCCGCTGTGTTTTGACACTAGTCCTGATATTCACTTTGTATATAGCACTTTTTGTATATAATAGTTATTAATTAGGAAGCAGTAAGGGTGCAACTGCCATTTATTTTGATCCTTTTTCTCCTGTTTTTTTTGTAAGTTAGGGAGTTAGGTTTAGCCCCTGTATTTTTATTTTGTTCTTTGTTTTCCCCTCCCAGGGCAAGTTAGTCTGGTCGAGAAGATAGTTTCTTTTGTTTATTATTTTGGCCTTTGGTTTCACCCTGAAGAAACGCTTCATTTTGTTTTCTGGTTATTTTGTTTTGACTGTGTCATATATATTGTACAGTGCTCTTTGTTGCACATTTCGTGAAAAATACATCACAACTTTTCTGATAACAACGTCGTTCTCTGCCTCATTTATGTTGTGCCCCTGGTCCCCTAGCCTGGGTCGTAACACTGTGTTTGAAGGTGGAACGTCAGGGATATTTAGGTTTGCTGTGAAATCCAATATTCCAGGGTATAATTGGCCGTTTTTGACTGTTTTTGATTTTGCCGTTATATTTCACCTAAAAAACTATTTACTTGGTGTCATTATTTTCAGCACAACCTCACATGTGTAACTGTACAGTTATTTTTTCATTTTGACATACTGTATTAACACAATCGACCTAAAATCACAAAAAAGGACATAAAATCCGAGTAGAAAAAGTTTGATTTTTTTACTGTGAAAACCACAAATATGTTTAACAAACCATTTTTATTACTTATAATGCAAATATAAATTGTTGTTTGCTGAATATGTGCATACATTTTAAAAATTTACAAAGTTATATGCAAGTATTTACATTTAAATGCAGGCAATGCTCAGGTCTGCCTGAGCTCCTTCCAGCTGAATGAAGAGCTGCTGCACTGCCTGCTCCACATTCAGCTTCTCCTGTTTTGACTCATTAAACAAAAAACCGACTCCACTACACACTAAACTGAACACTACATAACACACTAACTATACACTCCAAACACGCTAAATGTCACAAATCTCTCAACTCTCAATATAGCTGTCTGTACACCGACCGTCATTGCCTGTCACTCATCTGCCGACATCCCTCCCATAACTTCCTGTTCCTCAACAACCAAACTTGCTGCTTGAACACTTTCATGACAAAAGCCCGTTTTTACCGTTTCTTCTGCACCAGACACAAAGCAAACATGACGGCAATGTTCGCGAAAAAGCGTGGCAGACATTATTTAGCCTAAGTCCGGTTTTGGACATGCCGGTGCGCTCCAGTCTGTCGACTCGGTAGGTGGGCCGTGTAGGTTGGCTAGCGGCTAGCAGCTAGCTACACACGAACATCCACAGATTCCGATACCACTTTGTTGTCTGCGCGTCTCCGCATCTCCTCAGACCCGAACAGACGCGGTCCGGACTCGTTTAGTCTCATTAATCCACAACAGTCAGTTTAGATGCACAGAACAGATTGGGACCGAACCGCCAGCTAACTCCCGGTCCCAGTGTGCAGTGATTGGCTCTGGTGCGCACGTGACTGTGTTGGCTCCGGTGGACAATGCTTGCTGAATGTGTAAAGCATTTATGAAATAATTCATTAACGGTATCATTGTAGTCCAAACAAATCCGCATGGCACACCCTTGAACCAAGCAGATATTTGAGTAACACACACACACACACACACACACACACACACACAGAGATTCCTTGCTTTTATAGAGAGATAGAGAGATAGCACTAGTTTGACGTCCTAAATGTGAGGCCGAAATTGCTCTGAAAGTAGCTGTCTCAGCCACTGTTGCTAAGGCCGTTGACAACCATCCCCGTGGCAACCAGGATCAACTGGGCCAACAGAGGGAGTGCCAGACACAGACAGACACACACACACACAGAGACAGACACACACACAGAGATAGACACACACAGACACACAGACAGACACACACACACACAGACAGACAGACACAGACGGACAAACACACACAGACAGAAAGACACACACACAGACACACACAGATTCATTTATCAGTTTTCTAGAATATTCATAAATTTTCCATGAGGAATGAATGGGACGAGGCCAAAAAAGTCGCAGACACACAAAATACACACACACACACACACACAGACGGACACACACAGATTATTAATCAGTTTTGTGAACGTTCATGTTTTCGTGATGTAAGTCGCGAAAACCTGCGTAAACTTTCCCATAAGGCAGGGGTTCTCAACCTTTTGCAAGCTGGGCCCCCCCAAAGCTGGTTCATTGCAGTTGCGCCCCCCCCCCCCAAGACGCCGTCAGGGGCCCATGAAGGAAGAAGGAAAAAAAACAAAAACAGCAGTCCAGAATTGCCCCAGGCCCTGTTTTTATGAATGAAATATCTGGGGGCGAGGCGGTAAGGTAACGCTGAGTGGCCTTGATGCCTGTCAGTCATGATGAGTCGCGTCTCGTCATCTCTCCGCTGTGTCTTCAGACAGAGAAAGCGGCTGCTTCTCCCGAGTTTTCCTCTGCATATCTTACGACAGAAAGTTTGAATTTCACGTCGTACTTTTTATTTTTTTGCTGCACCGGAGCCATGGCGATCATCAGTGTGATACTGACTGACAGAAAGCAAGAACAATACGTGAACAAGGCGAAGAAGAAAAACGTGCAGTGTCAGTGGTCACATCTTCTTCCTTGATTTAAAAAATAAATACATACATTAGACTCTGCATTTATTTAGAACCGGCGGTAATTTATCAAAATATACACCTGCACCCAGCGTTTAACAACCCTGTGGTTAATTGAAACCCGACTAATTTGGTAATATACGGTACATTTACACCCCGCTCTGCAAGCCAGGGCGGGAACGGCAGCGGCCATGCGCATCCGCGATTCACTTGCAGCATGGACGCGGAGTGATTGACCGCCTGTGAGTGCTTGTGGACGGGGGAGGGACTCACGGCAGCACCCGCTGCTCGTTGAGCACAGTGACTGCAGAGTGATACGTGCTTTCAAGTCAGAGTCTCCAAACGGCACAAAAGTCTCCAATAACACCAGTAAAAGTCGCTAGATTTGTCGCTAGTCGCTTTTGACAAAACAAGTCGCCAGAAAGATGATTTGTTTGTTTGTTATAATATTCCAACCACTTGCATTTCGACGTGGGGGGAAATTTTCGTGAATTTTTTTTTTTTTTTTCAGATTTTTTTTCCTCCCATCCTGTAGCCTACTCGCGCCCCCCCGGGAGAGTGTCCCCACCCCCCCAGGGGGGCGGGCCCCACCGGTTGAGAACCACTGCCATAAGGAATAAATGGGACGAGGTCAAAAAAGTCACATGTACACAAACACACACACACACACAAAGTGAATGAGACCAGGTGAAAAGATCGAAAGAAAGATTTCAAACATCGACATCTCTGGCATACGTTGACCTAGACACACCATTCAAACTTTAAAATGTAGATAAAAGTCCAAATTATCAATGTGGGATTCAACTTTTGCTTTAGCTTTCACAGTCTGTTTCGTCACGGGGGAAAGCGCACAGCCCACTCTCGCGATTCCCCGGCGGGGAATTGTCTAGTTGTTTATTGTTATATTGAACTGCCCTTTGGTTGCTGTGATGCACAAATTTCCCTGTTTGCAGGACCAATAAAGTAATATCTACTTCTGATTCTGATTCTAATAATACTGGGAGTGTGGGAGTCCTGATATCACTTTGCAGCACGGAGGAAACTGCTGCACAGACAACAGTCTACAACATTCCATCTGTTTTTGTCAAGGAAAATAAAGAGAGTTCTTTATTTTTGTTTTACTTCATCTGTTTTGTCTTTTCTCATCAACAATATCAGATGTTAAGATAGTGTTTAATGCCGTCTCATCATTGGCTCATCTTCGTCATTGACAAACACATTAGGTCAGAGATTTGGCCCACAATATCAACGCTGCAAAGTAGCACATTAGATGTGTGCACATTTCCATTGTGTTTTTAAATACTTACTGTGTTGTTTGGATTTCGTCCCTTTGCCATTCCAACACAACAGAAATGACTGATCACC
>OZ023166.1:31062756-31135256 GCA_963678695.2 Diplodus puntazzo | reverse complement strand
TCAGTCAACGTGGTTGTTTAAATCCTTGCTCCTTTACATTTTGCCTGTGTACTTTGTGCTTTAGCTTGTGAAGCTAATTCCCCTGTGTTTTGTCCTCGCTTCAGATTGCTGTGATTGCTCTGCAGTCTCCAGCTTTACCTTCTTTCCCTGCCTGCCTGTGGACCTGCCTGCGTGTTACCAGCTCCCCCGTGTTTCCCCTCTGTGTGAGTACGCCGAAGAGACGGACCACTCTGCCCGTGCTGCAGGCAGCACTGCCATTGTCCTCCAAAAGGACCTCTCGTCACGACACCTTCACCTACGCACTCATCGGTGACTTTACTTACCACGTCCGGATCCTGGGACTCTACACCACACCTCCACCTCGCACTTGTTTTTGCACCGGTTGAACATTAAAGACTTTTTGCACTGTTAACCTGAGTTCGAGTCGTGCATTTAGGTCCAGGTCCAACACAAAACCATAACATTTTTGGGTAGAAACAATAATCGGTTCAATGATGAGAGAATATTTTCACTGAACCTGCTTTGTGAAATAGGACCCTGATAAACCTACAAGTCACTGGTGAAGCCAAAACCGGAATTACCAGCAACAGTAGAGTACACTGCACTTCACATGTCCAGAAACATGATTCCATATGGCTACTACCCTTGCAGCTGTTGTTAGCCTCCTGTTAGCTATAACATGCCCCCCTGTGGCCATAAGAAAAATCAATGGATGCAGCTTTAAGACTGTAAGCTCCACGAAAAAGATATTAACCTGTGTCCACCATGGCCATGTTGTCGCTCTGGACCTGTTTATTTTTAGCTGCTCCATTCACTGTCTGCATTGATCGATCCACATACTTTTCATTACCCATTCTGTTCTTGTAAACCTCAGCATACTGCTTGTTCCTCTCTCTGTGAAAGCAAGGTGAAGATAACCGCAGCTTGTTAATACCAAAAAAGAAAATACATTTTCCAACAATCAATCTGAATTTCAGTCAGGTCAAATGATGATGAGTGGTATGTCTTTCCCAGGGAAATTCTTGGAATATTCCGAGTCAGAGTTGATAAAATTACTCACATGATTGCATCTGCATCATCAGCATCTACTGACACAAGGGTGCTGGGTATGTCTAGCAGTGAAATGCTGTCTGTGTCAGAGATGTAGACGTCTACAAGCTCTTTCAACATGTCTTCTGTCATGTGTTCTTTTATAGTGTCTCTCTTTTGCTGCACATCTGGCCCGGGGACAAAACAAAAAGAGAAAATGTCACCAAATACCACAAAAGATACAATGTGTTACAGCTGTCCGTACAGAGGCATTCAGTCATAATAATATGCTGTAGATGTTACTGTCTGTCAACTTACTGTCATGTACCAACATTTAACACAAAGTGAGACAAAATGGTATATATTATATTATAGTAATAATGTAAAAAAAAATATTGCATTGAACCTGGGAAGTTGATGGGGATGTCCCGTTTGGAAAATGTATCCTCAATCTCCTCATTTACTGATTCAACGGTAGACTGGCTGGATATTCTGCTGCTTCCAAATACTGACCTGCAAAACAATGTCATAATACATTTTTACAATGTGAAGATGTGTGGCAACACTTGCCCTTTATAAGCTACACAAAAGCTCTCAAACATAATGTTAATATATATGATATATGATACACTACTAGGGTTGCAACAGTGTTACATTTTCATGGTATGATAACCATCTCAGAAATATCTCAGTTTCATGGTATTACACAATTATTGTATTTTTTTTATTTGATTTTAGCTTTTTTCATTATCATTACTATTACATGAGGTCAAAGGGTACATCAAGGCATGTCTACAGAAACTAAAGACAACACAAGACAACACCTTAGGAAAGAGAAAAAGTAGGGGAAAAAATTCAAAACAAAAAAAAGCATTTACTGTTGTAGATCTAGCATTACTGTTGCATTAGGGAGTGCATTAAAGGCATTAATTAGATCAGAGCTCATATCCAGTGACAAAGTTTCATACACTTATGCTTACATTTACACTTACTGCACATACTGAACAGATCCACTTTTGAACTACAATCCAGAATAGTGCTACTTTATGATATCAAAATAATGTTGAACTCTATCTAAAACTGATAGTTGTTCTTGTTCATATTTATCTTCCTCATCCACATGTCAGCCCTAACACAAGGACAGTATGTCACCTGTTTTGCCCATGATACCGTAAATCCTCTAATATTGGCCTGTATTCCATTAGCGGCCGGGTCTCTAACTTTGTCCGGTCTCGCTGTCGGCGGAGGTACATAAAGGCCGGTCTCTAAAAGGGGCCGGGGCTATTATTAGAACCAACGTCTTTCTGGGCAGGCCTCAACATTATGCTTGTGATAGTAACATGCAAGTACCACAGGGGAAAATGTTTGCTAACGAATCTAAGCCATAGCTACGGTAGCCTGGTCATGTCAATCACCTCGCTCTTGACTCGAGACTTCAGTCACCGGTAGGCTAACGTTGTTTACCATGGCAGCTGAGGAGCCAAAGAGGAAAGGAAAATTTGACATCAAGTTCAAAGAGAACGTGCTGGAATATGCTGCAGAGACCTCTGGGGAGCAAGCTGCTAAACATTGTAACATTGACCCGAAAAGAATAAGATACTGGAAAAAGCAGAAAATGGATCTAGCCGCTAGCATCGTTCTTTACAGCCCTGCGCTGCTGGACGACAGGCCCTGACTGCTGCCCGCCTGCGCGAGGAAGAGAACAGACGCGCAGCGGAACATGAGGAAGACGAAGAGGAACTGTACAATAATGACCTTGTTGTAGAGGCTGGCGTGAGTGATGAGGAGATTACAGGGAGAGATGAAGAGGAGGAGGAAACTGAGGGGGTAATGACATGATAATATACATAAACTCCATCCATCCATCCATTGTCAACCGCTTATCCAAAATCGGGTCGCGGGGGCAGCAGCTTCAGTAGCGAGCCCCAGACTTCCCTTTCCCCGGCCACATCGGCTAACTCTGACTGGGGAATCCCCAGGCGCTCCCAGGCCAGAGAAGAGATATAATCCCTCCACCTGGTCCTGGGTCTACCCCTAGGTCTCCTCCCAGTTGGACGTGCCAGGAACACCTCCCTAGGAAGGCGCCCTGGTGGCATCCTCATCAGATGCCCGAACCACCTCAACTGGCTCCTTTCCACGCAAAGGAGCAGCGGCTCTACTCCGAGTCCCTCCCGAATGGCTGAGCTTCTTACCCTATCTCTGAGGAAGACCCCAGCCACCCTGCGAATAAAACCCATTTCGGCCGCTTGTACCCGCGATCTCATTCTTTCGGTCATGACCCATCGCTCATGACCATAGGTGAGGGTAGGGACGAAGATTGACCGGTAGATCGAGAGCTTTGCCTTCCGGCTCAGCTCCCTTTTCGTCACAACCGTACGGTGAAGCGCATGTAACACCACACCTGCTGCGCCGACTCTCCGGTCAATCTCACGCCCCATCATCCCCTCACTTGTGAACAAAACTCCGAGGTGCTTGAACTCCTTCACTTGGGGCAAGGACACATCCCCACCTGGAGTAAGCAATCCACCGGTTTCCTACTGAGAACCATGGCCTCAGATTTAGAGGTGCTGATCCTCATCCCTGCCGCTTCACACTCAGCTGCGAACTGATCCAGTGAGTGTTGTAGATCTACAGCCGATGATGCCATCAAGACCACATCATCTGCAAAAAGCAGTGATGAGATCTTAAGGTCACCGAACTGCAACCCCTCCATACCAAGACTGCGCCTCGAAATCCTGTCCATGTATATCACAAACAGGATTGGGGACAAGGCGCAGCCCTGTCGGAGGCCAACACCCACTTGGAACAAGTCCGACTTACTCCCGAGTATACGCACGCAGCTCTCGCTTTGAGAATATAGGGATTGGATGGCCCTGAGAAGGGACCCCCTCACCCCATACTCCCGCAGCACCTCCCACAGAACATCCCGGGGGGCCCGGTCGTACGCCTTCTCCAGATCCACAAAACACATGTGGACTGGGAAATTGTACTCCCAGGCCCCCTCCAAGACCCCTGCCAGAGTAAAGAGCTGGTCCGTTGTTCCACGACCAGGACGGAATCCGCATTGTTCCTCTTCAATCCGAGGTTCGACAATCGGCCGGATCCTCCTTTCCAGCACCTTGGAGTAGACTTTCCCAGGCAGGCTGAGAAGTGTGATGCCTCTGTAATTGGCAGACACCCTCTGGTCCCCCTTCTTAAAGAGAGGGACCACCACACCTGTTTGCCACTCCTTCGGCACCGACCCCGACGCAATGTTAAAGAGGCGTGTCAACCAAGACAGCCCCTCAACACCCAGAGCCTTCAGCATTTCTGGTGGTATCTCATCGATCCCTGGGGCTTTGCCACTGTGGAGTTGTTTGACTACCACAGTGACTTCACCCAGGGAAATCGGTGATGATACCCCATCATCTTCCAGCTCTGTCTCCATTACAGAGGGTGGCTGAGTGGGATTCAGGAGATCACCAAAGTACTCTTTCCACCGCCCTATAACCTCCTCAGTCGAAGTCAACAAGGTCCCATCCTTACTGTACACAGTTTGGATGGTTCCCCGTTTCCCCCTCCTGAGGTGGCGGACAGTTTTCCAAAAGTGCTTTGGCGCCGTCCGAAAGTCCTTCTCCATGGCCTCGCCGAACTCCTCCCACACCCGCTGCTTTGCCTCTGCCACAGCTGCGGCTGCTGCCCTTCGCGCCCGTCGGTACCCCAAAACTGCCTCAGGAGTCCCCCGGGACAACATGTCCCTGAAGGACTCCTTCTTCAGTCGGACGGCTTCCCTGACCACCGGTGTCCACCACGGTGTCCGAGGGTTGCCGCCCCTGGAGGCACTTAAGACCCTATGGCCACAGGACGCAGCTGCAGCTTCAACAATGGAAGCTTTGAACATCGTCCATTCAGGATCATCCCCAGCCTCCACAGGGATGCTAGAGAAAGTCCGTCGGAGGTGGGAGTTGAAGGTTTCTCGGACAGGGGCCTCCCCCAGACATTCCCAGCTTACCCGCACTACTCGTTTGGGCTTACCAGGTCTGTCCAGGAGTTTCCCCTGCCACCGGACCCAACTCACCACCAGGTGGTGATCAGTTGACAGCTCTGCCCCTCTCTTCACCCGAGTGTCCAAAACACACAGTCGAAGATCAGATGATACAATCACAAAATCGATCATTGACCTTCGACCTAGGGTGCTCTGGTACCACGTACACTTATGAGTATAGATGCACGATCCAGTTTTTTCTGATCCAATCCCGATACCGATACCTGGACTGAGCGTATCGGCCGATACCCGATACCGATCCGATACCGTTGTTGAATTAATAATAAACTGTATACCTTCCACCATGTGAAAGGTACTAAAGGCACCAGACTTTCCTAACTAAGACAAAATAATCAAACAGTTACCGAATATTGTAAACATGTGTAACATTAATAATAATAATAATAATAATAATAATAATAATACATTTAATTTATATAGCGCCTGTCAGGGTACCCAAGGACACACGTAACAAAGTGGAACAAACAAAGCAAAGAATGAATGAATTTAGCGCCTGTCAGTCAGCACGGAGGGAACACTAGCACCGAAGTCAGTAGCACCGTCTGTAAACAAACTAGCGTCTGGAGGCTCTGTGCACAGAGCGGGGGCAACCATCCAGCATCGCTGCGAGCCGGGGAGACCACAGCAGTAGAGGAGGAGACAAAGTAGCCCGGCGGTGAATAACTCACAGGTTGTGGTGGAGGGAGGACCAACGGTGCAATGATGTACAGCCCACAGAGTATTGAGTACGTCGGTTTGAAAGTTAGCGTTGCTAGGCTAACAGCTGACCGGTGAGGCTAACAACTGATAGCGGGGCTACTAGCTAATCAGCGGAGAAATGTGACATGAGTAAGTGTAACGTCCTGCAAACAGGAATACAAAATAAAACATAGCAGCTGAACCTGAGAATAAACTAATAAAGAGTTGGTCAAACAACAACTTGCGCTCTTCCAAAAAAAAAAAAAAAAACTGGATCGGCCGGTGGATCTGTTTCATTTTACCGATCCCCGATCCAGCCGTTTTGTCAATATTGGGGCCGATATCCGATCTTAATATCGGATCGGTGCACCCCTACTTATGAGCATCCTTGTGTTCGAACATGGTGTTCATTATAGACAGACCGTGACTAGCACAGAAGTCTAATAATAGAACACCGCTCGGGTTCAGATCGGGGAGGCCGTTCCTCCCAATCACGCCCCTCCAGGTATCTCCGTCGTTGCCGACGTGCGCGTTGAAGTCCCCCAGTAAGACCAAGGAGTCCCCCACTGGGGCCCCTTGCAGGGCCCCAGCCAGGACCTCCAAGAAGGCCGCATACTCTGAACTGCTGTTCGGTGCATATGCACAGACAACAGTCAGAGTTTTCCCCCCAGCCCTTAGGCGTAGGGAGGCGACCCTGTCGTCCACCGGGGTAAACTCCAACACGGCGGCGCTCAGCCGGGGGCTTGTGAGTATCCCCACACCCACCCGGCGCCTCACACCTTTGGCAACTCCAGAGAACAATAGTGTCCAGCCCCTATCCAGGAGTTTGGATCCAGAGCCAATGCTGTGCGTGGAGGCAAGCCCCAATAGATCCAACCGGTAACGCTCAACCTCCCGCACAAGCTCCGGCTCCTTCCCCCGAATAGTGGTGACATTCCACGTCCTCAGAGTCAGCCTCTGCAGCCCAGGTCTGGGTCGCCGTGGCCCGTCACCACCACTGCCACCCATATGGCAGCATACCCGACCCCAGTGGTTTCTCCTACGGATGGTGGGTCCACGGGATGGGGGAGGGAGAAGTGCCACGTTACTCTTTCGGGCTGTGCCCGTCCGGGCCCTGTGGCAGACCCGGCCACCAGGCGCTCGCTCACGGGCCCTCCGTCCAGGCCTGGCTCCAGACGTGGGCCCCGGGCTTCCTCCGGGCAGGGTCTCTCGCCTCACACCTCTATTTCTCATGGGGTAGCTTTGAACCATACTTAGTCTGGCCCCTCGCCTGAGACCAATTTGCCTTGGGAGACCCTACCGGGAGCACATGGCTCCTGACAACCTAGCTCCCAGGTTCATTGGGACACGCAAACCTTTCCACCGCGATAAGGTGATGGTTCCCGGAGAGGAATATACATAAACTGAGGTAATAAAACATAATTTATTACTGGTATTTGTCATTCTCTTATCAACTGTTTATAGCTCTCTATCAAAGCTCAACCTTGTAATGTGCTCCACGTGTCCTGGGATATGTATGTTTCACATTTTCTATTGGGCCATCCGACCATTTTTATTGGAAGATTATCTTAGAGCTCCAAGTTTGTGCCCTTCAAAGAGCCAATTGTTACTCAGGACATTTGTCATGACTAGGTCCAGAAATAACTGAAAATGATTTAGTGCTGAGAGATACTAAGTGCTGTATCGTAGGCAACTGTCCAGACAGTTATGAAACTTGATATGAAATTGAAATTCATTTAATGACACAGATACAGTACATAAATGTACATGATAATTTCAACTTTCATACCAGTCTATACATTGAAAAGAGGATATCACTGCAATCCTATAAATTATGAGACATATGGCTGTAAATCAAATTTCATGTCATCTCAGATCAGCTGTAACAGAATGAGCCCTGGTACCTGGAGAAAGGCATGGTGAAGCTCCCGGTGGCTGATGTCTCGTCTGAAGCCGATCCAGCAGCAGAGATTTCATCCAGAAACAACCTACTGGCTTTTGCCTGCACAGCTGCTGGACGTGCTTGGTATAGCAGCTTAGGAGTGACATCATTGTCCTCCTCATCAAACACCTGCAAACAGGAGAACAACGTACATCAGCTTCTGTCAGTCATGTTCCTTCTCTTTATGCATCTGACTCTCATACTGGAAAAATGTGCTTTTTTTCAAGTAGTTGTAAAAACGACTGCATGGTCCATTCTCTGTCTCAGAAAGATGTATATTCTGTTTCACCTGCAGCCTTTTAAAACAGTGAGTTGTGTGAACAATTTAGGCTGGAAAAAAGTCAATAAGGTCAAAGAAGTCTCATTTAAAATCATTAATTGTTGAGTGTTATGATTCTATTCCAGAAATGTAAACATACCCATAAACTGTGGCAAGATATTATAGATTTATATTGCCTAATATTATGTGTAACTATGATGTCCACAGGTAAATGTGTAAATACAGGAGATTACAGGACTATTTTATAATCAATTTTATTATAATTCAAGGTTCAATTTGTTGTCATTCTACAACACGGGGTTGTACAACAAAATGCAAGTTGTATAGTCCTCACATTTCACAAGATAAAATCCTTATTTTTTGCTATTTCTGGAATAGAATCATAACACTCAACAATTAATGATTTTAAATGAGACTTCTTTGACCTTATTGACTTTTTTCCAGCCTAAATTGTTCACACAACTCACTGTTTTTTGCTAAGTTCAGGAGTCTCTCGGCCTGAGGAGTGAAGCTGCTCTGTAGTCTGGTGGTACAGCAGCAGGTACTTCTATATCTGATCTCACTTCTCTGCTGTCACTGATGCTCTGTAGATGGTACCAGTGATGTTCTGGTGGTTTGAATCACCCACTGTAGAGCCTTTCTGTCCTGGGTCGTGATGAACCATGTCAGTTTGTACTGTCATGTTTCCACTCAGGATGCTTTCTATTGCTCCTCTGTAAAAGTTAACCAGAAGTTGGCACCAAAATTTTACCTTGATTGTGTTCAGATTGTGTTCGGTGCTTTTGACCTTGTCAGTGCTTTCTTTTTTCTTTTCTTTTTACCGGGGTGGCAACGTTTACATTTGTTCATAAGTGGAAATTTGCAAGATTAAAACCTCACTTTCAGGCTCTCAGGCAAGGAACAGAACTATATTTATACAATAACCTCAGCAAAGAACAAAAGAGCTATGAAGGTTTGAGACTGAGCGACTAATCTAACGATTAATTTAGCGTTACATGGCCAACAAAAGTAACGTAGTAACTGTAACTGTCGTTGGTAACTTATATGAGGAAAAAATACTGCAGTTGTAGACTGAGCAGTGTCTGTCCTCCCGCCTGTCCTACCGACTCTTCGTCACATTTCTGCCAGAAAAAATGATTCATGTCGACGAATTTATGTCGTCGATTACGTCGACATGCTGTCAAAGTTAACGCGTTAATAAATCGCTAACGCAACATCCTCTTGAAGCCGTTGATTTTTTTTAACGCGCAATTAATGCTCAGTATGATTCCCTTTCTTATTCTTCTGCCACCCTCTGGATCAAGACTACAGGTGCCACCAACGGCCATAAATCATACAATGTGCGTTTCTTTTTTTTAATATACCGAGTGTTAGTCACGCGTTAAAAAAAATAATGGCGATAAGAGGATGTTGTGTTAACGCGTTATTAACACGATAACTTTGACGGCCCTCAGAATCTTAGGGCCACTTGTGGGTCCTTGACCCAACCAGTCTTCATGTGGGTTGCTAGACCTAGCTGAGTCAAGATGTGAATAGTATTATTATCATCATTATCATTATTGTTATTATTATTACTATCATCATCATCATCATCATCATAGGTATAATTGTTATTACCTTTCCTTTATTTGTTGGCTTGTACACTTGGTTATATTTCACTGTGATGAGGGTTTTTGTAGGAACCCTGCAGGTAACATGGATGGGTTTTTTTTAAATCTTGCGTGTGTGACTTACTATCTCGCGCGAGATACAGTAAGTTGCAATTGCATGATAGTAAGTCGCGCGAAATAGTAAGTAAGATGCAGTGGCACTCTGGCTCAAATGATAGAAATAAATGAGCATTGTGGTGTTAACTCAACAATGATGGGATTGCTGGAATCATGAACAAGTGCTGTTTACTTCAACAACTTATGTTGTAACATAGTTTTCAGTGGCGAATCTCAGTAATGAACTAGAAAAATTTGCATTTCCTACGAAAATACAGTGTGAATGCTGAAAGCTTAAGTGATTTCAGATATCTGCTGAATGTACTGCCGAAAATGCATAAAACTATTGGTTGAACGGCTGGGAATTTGCAGAAAAAGCTGAATTTTCAAAAGCTGAAAAGGCAGAAAGGCTTAATAGCAATAGGTTGAATGGGCTAACAAAGGTGAACATTTTGATAGCCTAACAGTTTATCTAGCTGAGTATGAAGCTGAATGTATGAAAAAGCTGAAAATGCAGAAAGATGAATATCTGAAAAGCTGTTGAGTAAGAGGGCTGAAAGAGCTTAAAAAGGAGAAAAAAGACTGAAAAGACAGAAAAGTTGTAGAGTATGAGGACAGAAAGAGCATAAAAAGGTGAAAAAAGACGGAAAAAGCTGAAAAGTTGAACATATTGATAGCTGAACAGTTTCTGTAGCTGAACATGAAGCTGAATGTATAAAGAAGCTGAAAAGGCAGAAAGATGAATATTTTAAAAAGATGAAAAGCTAGAAAAGCTGCAGAGGGCTGGAAGAGTTTAAAAAGTTGAACACTTTGATAGCTGAACATGAAGCTGAATGTTTGAAGGAGTTGAAACGGCAGACAGATGAATATCTGAAAAGGCTAAAAAGGCTGTGGAGTAAGAGGGTTGAAAGAGCTTTAAAAGGTGAAAAAATACTGAAAAGGTGGAAAGTTGAAGGCAGAAAGAGCTTAAAATGGCTGCACACATGCTGCAGCAGGAGCCGAGCCAAAGATGAAAATGTCCCCATAAGAATGAATGGGAAAACGCCTCCCAAACCCCTGCGATTTTTGAAATTTGGAATGGTGTCTGTAGCTCCAAAGAAAGATGAATATTTTAAAAAGATGAAAAGGCAGAAAAGCTTAGGAGGGCTAAAAGAGTTCAAAAAGTTTAACATTTTCATAGCTGAACATGAAGTTAAGTGTTTGAAGGAGTTGAAAAGGCAGAGAGATGAATATCTGAAACGCATCTGAAAGAGCTTAAAAAAGGTGAAAAAAGACCGAAAAGGCCAAAAAGTTGTAGAGTAAGAGGGCAGGAAGAGCTTAAAAAGGTGAAAAAATACTGAAAAGGTGGAAAGTTGAAGGCAGAAAGAGCTTAAAATAGCTGCACACATGCTGGTGCGGGAGAGGACAGGAAAGCGCCTCCCAAACCACTGCGATTTTTGAAAAAACTGTGATGTTATCATTTGTATGTGGAGTTACAGGACGAGTTGCTGAACGCGGTCATGTCGTTTATATTTCTGGAGAGTGTAAAATGAGGGCAGGAGAGCGAGAGACAAAACAGATACCGTCTGCTCTTCTCCAGAAAATCTGGCTTATGGGTGAGCAGCTGGAATTGTTGTTGCTTTCGGGCTTCTAAACCCAAAACCGTAAGTCCCACATCTGAAATAAGACCATTAGCTGAAAGCCAACATTTTTATTGTTGAACATGAAGTTGAATGTTTGAAGGAGTTGAAAATGCAGAAAAACTAATGTCAGAAAAGGCTCAAAAGCTGTAGAGTAAGAGGGCGGAAAGAGCTTAAAAAGGTGGGAAAAGACTGACAAGGCCAAAAAGTTGGAGAGTAAGAGGGCAGAAAGAGCTTAAAAAGGAGAAAAAGGGCTGAAAGGTGAAAAGTTAAAAACAGAAAGAGCTTAAAACGGCTGCAGACATGCTGCCGAAAATGTCCCCATAATGAATGAATGGGAAAATGCCTCCCAAACCCCTGCGATATTTGAAAAAACTGTAATGGTTATCACCAAAATATTTGTGTGCTGAGTTACAGGAGGAGTTGCTGAACGCTGTCATGTCATTTATATTTCTGTGAGGACAGGAGAGCGAGAGACAAATCAGGTACCGTCTGCTCTTTTCCAGAAAATTCGGCTGAAAATTAGCATTGCGGCTTATGGGAGACCAGCTGGAGTTGTTGTTGCTCTCGGGCTTCTAAATCCAAAACCGTAAGTCCCACATCTGAAATGAGACCATCAGCTGAAAGCCAACAAAATTTCTTACATTTCTATGTACAAGTAGTCTATGTGGAATACAGGGTTTGGGATCAAAATCAAGCTGAAGAGAATTTTTACTCCCGATTTTGGAGCTGCGCCACACTCTAGGGTGCGGCAGTTGATGATGTCACGCACTCTAGCTGACGCAATACACACCCATCATAAACTCAGAAGATGGGCTAAAAATCCTTAAAACTAAAACTGTGCTTACTTCAAAACTGTACAATATTTTTAAAAACTGAATACAGGGTCAATAGTTCAAGGTCTGCTGACTCGTTTAAAGTTGGAATGGCGTCTCCAGCTCAACGTATGAGGGAGAAGTAGAGGTTGAAAAGCGATGAGTTTTGAAGAGGATTTGAAGATTTTCCCATTTGCATCAATGTTAATTTGTTTTTTTTGAAAAAGCTGAATTTCTGAAGAAGTTGAAAAGCTGAAAAGATCAAGGCTGAAAAAGCTGAACATTTTAACCTGTTCACACCCACCTATTTTCAGTAATTTTCGCCTATTTAGCATACCCAAGTGGAAAAGCTTATAACACAATAACTGCAAGTCCTAGATGGATGTATGATACTTCATTTGAAAGCTGACACCCTCTAGTTTCTGAAAATGGGCTTATTTAGCATGTACCATACCCACAACCTAAATGACATCAGTTCAAACATGGCTATAAAAAATTTTTTTTGTCTTCGAAAATAATAGGTCATATTTGAATAACAATACCTATGATGTGCTTTATGTAAGGCATATGGCAATATACCACATGCCTTCTACATCTTGTCAACTACACCTGGATGAAATTTTAGACTTCTAGGCCTAACCTTGTGGGAGTTATGGAGTTTTTAGTCAGCAGTGCCACTGGCGTCCACAAACCTCTCCAAAACGTCTCCAAATGGCCAAATTGTGCCAAATGCTTTTACTCACTTTTGTGACACTGGAAACATTACTGAAGCATTTTGGTGACTATAAAACCTTTCTCCATGATTCAAAACATAATTTTTTCACACATTCATTTGATGGGTGGTTGGAGGGGTTTCCACACGCTTCTAGGTGGCCATATTGAGATATTGTCATGTGACAAGACACTAAAGAATAGTAACTATTATACAAAAATGACAGACTATACTGAACTGAATTTCAAACAAGGATTTTATTATCTTTCAATATACTATTACTGTATGTACAACTGTGCCAATATCAACAAAATATGAACAATGAATGAACTATATACAAAACAAAATAGAATATGAACTAAATATGAACAATATACAAAAACTCTAACATGTGTATAAAAGTAATAAGTAGTGGAAATGTATAAGAAAACTTGTCTCCATAAATGATGTACATACAACTGTACTGTAAATATAAAGATAAAAAGTGCGCTGTGATGCGCAGTGGACATTTTGGGCCATTCTACATTCCATTTTGTGTGTGCCACTCATTGAAACAGTCCCTTGTGGCAACAAAACACAAGGGAACATCACACGTTGAACAGCCAACTGGTGTCTTTTTGTGGCAGAGTGTGCAGAGCCGTCTGCCGACACTGCCTGCATCCCGCTTAGCCACTTTTTGTCCCTCTGTGAAATAATGCAGCTTGTGGGATGCTGCTGGGTTTGGGGGTGCAGAGATACCTGAGGTTCGATGGCTGGGATGTTGATGCGGGTCCTTGGTCCGCAAGCTCCTCAATAAGGGCCTGACAAAACTCTTTCTGCGTCACTGACCTCCTCTGACACTGCTAGTACAGGTACTGGTGGATGCAGAAGAGGATCGTTGGCACTTCTGACGACTGCCTTCAGCAGGAGAGAGGATTGGACGTCTGACTGTCTCACTTTGAGGCTCCCAACCCACGTCACTGCCTTTAGACTGTGACCTACAAAACACAATGCAAAGCACAAATGTTACAAAATATAATGAAAAAATATATAAATGCAATTCAACGGGGTGTTATTTATATAGGAAACAAATAAACACATATATATGATATTACATGTTACACAAAAAACATCAGGAAAATAGCTGTACATAAACAGAATTATTGAATTGGGGAAATATTCCCAGTGTCTGGTCAGTGAAGATCTAGTTCAATTTGCTTACAAGCTTGATAAAAAAAAAATCTAAATAAAAGGGAATTAGAGGCTCAAAATGAATTACATTATAGAATAGAATTACAAGGATTACATAACTTTAGTTGAGTAGCTAGCTAGCTAGCTAGCTAGCAAGCTAGGCTTAGCTAGGCTAATTAGGCCCTTGGGCGCTAACCATTTAGCATCATTTATGAAATTCTAATGTATACTGTACTGTTCACTGTAAGCATAAAAACCCTCCACCCACTAACTTTCAATCAAATTTCACACATGGCTAAATAAATAAATCAAACATCATCAAAGATAGCGTTACTCACCGATCTAAGATCCAGGCCCTGAGCAAACATCTCCTCTCTCCGAGTCGTACACACTATCTTCACTTTCATCAGATGATGCCATGATCAATTCCAGGGCTTCTTCCCGGACATATTTAGCTTTCTTCGTGGCTTTCGCCATTGTAAACTGTGAAAACGGCCGTACACTAAAAGTTTAAATGTCCGCTGCGTCCCTTTACCATGCGCCCCCTGCGTAAACTGAGCTCGTAAGCTCGAAGACGCAGCAAAATATCTCGGCTGCTACGTAACTGACCTGGGCATGCCTACTCGTTGGAAAGGTAAAATGATTGGCTAGAAGCCTGAATGATTGACATGTCGATAGCCAATGCGCTGTCCCTATACTAAGGCAGCGAAAAACAGTAAACAAAGCCTATTGGTCCTTCAAACAGGGAGCGCTCGATCTACTTCATGGGCTGTGCTGGGGTGAAAACTGAACAGAAAAAGATGGGGATACGTTTATTTTGTAGCCAGCAAAGTGATGAAAACAAGCATACCCAACAACACCATACAGGAACTAGAGTAATTCCGATTGCGGGCGGGAAAGTATGGATTGTATTCGCCGAACAAAGTTGGTAGACGGTAAACAAATGGACTTTACAGGACGACATTCACAAGCTGGAGTAATTTTATGAAAAACCATTTTGATGCTTTTGATCAGTGGATTCTTACGGACAACTGGAATATACATAATTGAGGAATGGACACATATTACGGCTGTAGGGCTGCGAAAAAGGTAGGGAGACGTTGTGTGTTTATTGCATCTCACGTTTACTATGCTGGTAAATATCAATGATTTATGGTTTGGTGCTCTTGATTTTTGAAAAATCAACTGGATGAATGAATTGCGGAGATTCTACCCTTTCTAACGACGTATAGTATGTCCGTATTGATGAAAGTTGAAGCGGGATACGTCACTGCGTAGTGTAGACATACAGTCACTTTTCTGCAATCGCCCGCCGGCGGGCGGGTGGGTGCGGAGAGGTTAATAGTTGAACGGTTTCAATAGCTGAAGGTATGCTGAAGTTATAGCAGAATGAATTTTGAAAAATTCCCCATAAGGATGAATGGGGAAAATTTTGCAGAAAAAGCTTAATATTTCCAAAAGTATAAAAGGTTGAAAAAAGAAAAATACAAGCAGTAATGTTCTTAAAAAGCTGCACATTTTGATATTTGAATGGTTTCAATAGCTCAAGATTTGTAGGAGAAGAAACGTGCCGAAAAATGTACGGAAGCAGGAATAATAAAAAGAAATTCCAGAAGAACAATAGTGTGAATGCTGACTCAGCATTCACATTAATAAATTCCAGAAGAACAATAGTGTGAATGCTGACTCAGCATTCACACTAACTAGACAAATTGCATTTCCTGCTGAAATGCCAGAAAAGCTGAAAGGGCTGAAAAGCTGAAGAAGTTGAAAAGTTAAAGGCTGAAAGAGCTTAAAAAGTTGAACATATTGATAGCTGAACAGTTTCTGGAGCTGACATGAAGCTGAATGTATAAAAAAGCTGAAAAGGCTGAAAAAGCTGAAAACGTTGAAAAGCTGAAATGGCTGCAAAGCTGAACAGGCTAAAAAGCTGAAAGGCAGAAAAGCTGAAAAGGCAGAAAAGCTGAAAAGGCTGAAAAGTTAAAGGCCAAAGGAGTTGAAAAAGTTGAACATTTTAATTGCTGAACATGAAGTTCATGATTGAAAGAGCTGTAAAGGCAGAAAGGTGAATATCTGAAAAGGCTTTAAAGTTGTAGAGTAAGAGTGCTGGAAGAGGTTAACAAGATTTTTAAAAAAGCTGAAAAGGTGAAAAGCTGTAGAGTAAGAGGGCTGGAAGAGGTTAAAATTGTGAAAAAAGGCTAAAAACTTCAAAAAAGGTAAATGCTGAAAGAGCTTAAAAAGGTGAAAATAGGATGAAAAGGATGGGAAGCTGTAGATTGAGGGGGCCAAAAAAGCTAAAACAGGTGAAAAAGGATGAAAAAATAAGAAAGTTCAAGGGTGAAAGAGTTTAAAAAGGTGAAAAAGGATGAAAAGCTGTAGAGTGAGAGGGCCGAAAAAGCTTAAAAAGGTGAAAAAAGGATGAAAAGCTGTAGAGTAAGAGGGCTGGAAGGGGTTAAAATGGTAACAAAAAAAAGGCGAAAAGTTAAAGGCTGAAAGAGCTTAAAATGTGAAAAAAGGATGAAAAGATGTAGAATAAGAGCGGTGAAAAAGCTTAAAAAGGTGAAAAAAGATGAAAATTAGTAGAGTAAGAGGGCCGATAAAGCTGAAAAAGCTGAAAAACGGATGAAAAGCTGTAGAGTAAGAGGGCTGAACAAGTTTGAAAAGGTTAAAAAGGATGAAGTAAGAGGGCCGAAAAAGCTTAAAAAGGTGAAAAAGGATGGAAAGCTGTAGAGTAAGAGGGCTGGAAGGGATTAAAATGGTGAAAAAGGGCTAAAAAGTTAAGGGCTAAAAGAGCTTAAAAGGGTGAAAAAAAGCATGAAAAGGATGGAAAAGGATGAAAAGCTGTAGAGTGAGAGGGCTGTAGAAGCTAACACAGGTGAAAAAAGGATGAAAATGTACAAAAATTAAGGGTGAAAGAGCTTAAAATGGCCGCACATACACTGGAGCAGGAGCAACCATGGAGCAAGCCAACAAGATATCCTACATTTCTACGTATATTGTCTACGTCAGTGGTGTCAAACTGATCCAGTAAAGGGCCACTGTGGCACAAACACACACACAGAGTGCACCTGATCCAAATCAGGTGTGCTCTTGCTTGGTTGGAATGAAAACCTGCATCCGCAGTGGCCCTTTACTGGATCAGTTTGACATCATTGGTCTATGTAAAGTAAAATATGTGGGATCCAAATCCAGCTGAAGAGAATTCTTTCTCCAGTGTTTTTTTTTCATTATTATTTTTTTTTTAAATAATGAACTTTATTTAAATATGTAGTTTACAAAATATGTCAAACATTAACAAAGAACACAATACATGAGAGCTGCTCCACAGATACGAAAGCAAAAAGTCAATAAATAGAATAATACATGTGCAAGATACATTCCTGAGATCTCATAAGGTAGTATAATAATAAGAAACAAAATAAGTAAATACTAATAGCTAATACAATATCATTCTGTCACCACTTAAATGTATGTAACAATCTTTGCAATCCTAAATTCCATTAACTAGAGGGTATATCAAATATCTTTTCATAGTTATCTAAAAAATGTGTATTCTTTTTATTTTCAACCAGTGCTAGGGATTTATAGAGTGAGTTAAATTCCATTAAAAAAATGAGGAAAGATTGGCTTGGAGGCTGAAAACTTTTGCTTATGAATAAAATATTTTCAATACAAAACAATACAACATGTTAACATGGGTGAAGATATGAGAACCCAAGTCTGACCAAAATTGCATTGTGACATTACATTCAAAAAACAAATGGATTAAAGTTTCATCAGCATGCCCACAAAAAACACACAAGCTGTCTACATCCATGAATTTCGAAATGAATGAGTTAACAGGATATATTTTGTGGAGAATTTTGAAATGAGTTTCTTTTACTTTGTTATGAATACAGTATTTGTAAGGTAAAAGCCATGCTTTTTCCCATTTTATGTCCTCTAAATGAGAGCACCAATAAAATTTTCCTCTTGGAGAAAACCTCTTTTTATCTTGAAAAATCCTCCTTATATGTTTATTGTTACATTTTTTGTCTTGTATATTAATACCATTCAAAAGCAAAACAGATGTGCCCTCTGGTCTAATTCTTTCACAGAAGGATAAGTGACTTCTCATTAAATTAATCAAGCCAGATGGAATGGCCTTTATCACTGAGTTGTATTCCTTGAAAGGTATAGGAAAATTACTTCGTGACATAAAACTCTCATAGGAGAGGACAGAACCATGTTCATCCAAAACAGGCAGGATATTATTTATACTTCTTTCAAACCATTTGGAATAAAAAAGAGATTTATTCCTTATAGTTACACACTCGTTATTCCATGTAAGAGTTTTGTGAGGAGAAAAATTGTGAACAAAGCACAATTTCCAGGAGAGAAGTGATTGCTGATGAAATTTGGACAGTATGACCGGAAGCTTGTCGGGTGAGTAGTTGCAGGATAAAATGAAGGCAAGCCCACCAATCTTGTCAAAAATATGATTGGGGATGAAGAACCATAATGAATTTTGATGTGTCAAACATCTTTTTAACCAATTGATTTTAAAAGTATTTATAATATCAATGAAATTAAGCACTTCAAGACCACCTTCCGCTCTGCTGTTAGACAGAACTGCATCTTTAAGTTTGTGCGTTTTATTTCTCCAGATGAAGTCCAGAAATAGCTTGTTGATTTCTTTAGCAGTGGCATCATTCACAAAGAGAGAAAGAGATGGGTACACAAAATGAGAGACACCTTCAGCTTTCGACAAAAGGACCCTGCCCTATAATGTTAAGTCTCTCTGAAGCCAAAGATTAAAAATATCTGTAATTTTTTTAATTCTTCCAGAAAAGTTCAGTTGTAGCCTTGCTATTAAATTTTTTGTTATATTAATGCCCAAATACTTGACAGTGGTTTTTACTGGGATATTATCTATGAAAGTATCATCACAACTGTGTATAGGCAATAATTCACATTTAGATACATTGAGTTTCAGGCCTGATGCAAATGAAAGCTGTTTGACTAGATCAATAGCTTTGATCAACTGTTCTTTGTCTTTCAGGAAAAGGGTTGTATTGTCTGCTAGTTGAGAAATTCTTATTTCTCTTTTAAATATAGAGATGCCTTTGAAGTCTATATCATGTACTATATTTAATGACAATAATTCAACAACTAAAATAAATAGAAAAGGTGAAATCGGACATCCTTGCCTAACACCATGATTTATATCAAATCTATGAGAAGTGCTGTGGTTGATAATCACTGAGATATTAATTCCTTTATAAAACAAATCGATAGTATCTATAAATTTGTTACCAAAACCAAACAATTTAAGACATTTTGTAAGAAACTTATGTTCAATGGTGTCGAAAGCTTTGTAAAAGTCTAGAAAGAGAATGAATGCTACTGCTATGAGTGTACTGAATCTGCATAGTCTAATAAATCCAAAATAAGTCTGATGTTATTACTTATGTGTTATAATGAAACCTGATTGTGTTTCAGCAACTATATGAGGTAAACCAATTTTTAATCTGGTTGCATAAACTGATGCCAAAATCTTGTAATCAATTGTAAGGAGAGTGATAGGTCGCCAATTTTCTATCAATAAGTTATCTTTATTTGGTTTCGGAATTAGTGATATAATGCCTTGTTTCATAGTTGTAATCATCTCTCCCTGACTCACACATTCACAGTACATATGAAATAAAGGTTCCTGAATAATGTCCCAAAAATGAATATAAAATTCAACTGAAAGCCCATCTATATCTGGGGATTTACCCATTTTCATTGAGAAGAGAGCAGTCTTGATTTCCTCTCTGGTCAGGCCAGAGTCATAAGTTTTTTCCAAGTCCTCATCAATTGTCACAATGTGTTGTTTAACCTTACCAATAAACATTTCACAAGAGGGATTGTTGAATTCTGATTTGTACAAGTTGCTATAAAAGGAAATCAGAAATTAATTTTTGGTCCTCACATTTACTACCATTAATATTAAGCAAACATAGTGATTTTCTTTGACCATTTCTTTTCTCCAAAGCAAAAAAATAGCTGGAGTTTGTTTCCCCCTCTTCCAACCACCTGGCTCTAGATCTCACAAATGCACCTTTGGCTAACTCAATGTAAATCTGATCTATTTTTAACTGTATCTCCTTTACTTCTAAGTCCTCTTCAGAAGATAAGTTGGATTTAGATAAGAGAAAACCAATTCTGCTCAGTAATTCAGCTTCTGCTTTATTTTTGAGGGCTTTTAACTCTTTACTTCTCTTTACTGCAATACTCCTTGTCATAAACTTACAGTACTCCCATTTTTGTGTATATTCACTGTCTGCAATTTCATTAAAAATTTCACTGGATAAACATTTTATACTATCATTTAAGTAATTCACTCGCCCCCAATGACAGTGAAAACAACAAGGACGTGCACGTCGCCCGGATAGGCGTCACCGGGGCCCTACCCTGGAGCCAGGCCTGGGGTTGGGGCTCGCAGGCGAGCGCCTGGTGGCCGGGTCTTTGCCCACGGTATGGATTATTGGCAGTCGTGGGCGGGGGCCCCAGCAGCCCAATCCCCGGATGGTGACTCTAGCCATGGGGACATGGAATGTCACCTCCCTGGGGGGGAAAGAGCCTGAGCTGGTGCGGGAGGTTGAGCGGTACCGGCTAGAAATAGTCGGGCTCACCTCCACGCACAGTCTGGGCTCTGGAACCCAACTCCTTGAGAGAGGCTGAACTCTCTTCTACTCTGGAGTTGCCCGCGGTGAGAGGCGGCGAGCTGGTGTGGGCTTGCTTATAGCCCCCCAGCTCAGCCGCCATGGGTTGGAGTTCTCCCCGGTGAGTGAGAGGGTCGTTTCCCTGCGCCTTCGGGTCAGGGATAGGACTCTCACCGTTGTCTCGGCTTATGGGCCGAACAGTGGTGCAGGGTACTGGAGAGTGCTCCAACCGAGGACTCCGTCGTTCTCCTGGGGGACTTCAACGCCCACATGGGCGACGACAGTGTTACCTGGAGGGGTGTGATTGGGAGGAACGGCCTCCCCGATCTGAACCCAAGTGGTGTTTTGTTACTGGACTTCTGTGCTAGTCACAGCTTGTCCATAACGAACACCATGTTCAAGCATAAGGGTGTCCATATGTGCACGTGGCACCAGGACACCCTAAGCCGGAGATCAATGATCGACTTTGTGGTCGTGTCATCTGACCTCCGGCCGTATGTCTTGGACACTCGGGTGAAGAGAGGGGCTGAGCTGTCAACTGATCACCACCTGGTGGTGAGTTGGATCCGCTGGCAGGGGAGGAAGCTGGACAGACCTGGCAGACCCAAACGTATCGTGAGGGTCTGCTGGGAACGTCTGGCAGAACCCTCTGCCAGGGAGATCTTTAACTCCCACCTCCGGGAGAGCTTTGACCAGATCCCGAGGGAGGCTGGGGACATTGAGTCCGAATGGACCATGTTCTCCACTTCAATTGTTGACGCGGCTGTCCGGAGCTGTGGCCGTAAGGTCTCTGGTGCCTGTCGCGGCGGCAATCCCCGAACCCGGTGGTGGACCCCGGAAGTAAGGGTTGCTGTTAAGCTGAATGGAGTCCTACCGAGCCTGGCTGGCCCGGGGGACTCCTGAGGCAGCTGACGGGTACTGGCAGGCCAAGTATGCGGCAGCACGGGCAGTCTCGGAAGCAAAAACTCGGGTCTGGGAAGAGTTCGGGGAGGCCATGGAGGAGGACTACCGGTCGGCCTCGAAGAAATTCTGGCAAACCATCCGGCGCCTCAGGAGTGGGAAGCAGTCCTCCACCAACACTGTTTACAGTGGAGGTGGGGAGCTGTTGACCTCGACTGGGGATATTGTCGGGCGGTGGAAGGAATACTTCGAGGATCTCCTCAATCCCACTGACACGCCTTCCATAGAGGAAGCAGAGACTAGGGTCTCAGAGGTGGCCTGGCCGTGGAACAGTGGACCAGCTTATTACCCTCCGCAGGGTGCTCGAGGGTTCATGGGAGTTTGCCAAACCAGTCCACATGTGTTTTGTGGACTTGGAGAAGGCATTCGACTGTGTCCCTCGTGGCATTCTGTGGGGGGTGCTACGGGAGTACGGGGTCGGAGGCCTCTGTTAAGGGCTGTACGGTCCCTGTACGACCGGAGCAGGAGCTTGGTTCGCATTGCCGGCAGTAAGTCAGACCTGTTCCCAGTGCATGCTGGACTCCGGCAGGGTTGCCCTTTGTCACCGGTTCTGTTCATTATTTTTATGGACAGAATTTCTAGGCGCAGCCTCGGGCCGGAGGGGATCTGGTTCGGGAGCCACTGGATCTCATCTCTGCTTTTCGCGGATGATGTGGTCTTGTTGGCTCCTTCGAGCCAGGACCTCCAGCATGTCCTGGGGCGGTTTGCAGCCGAGTGTGAAGCGGCTGGGATGAGAATCAGCACCTCCAAATCCGAGGCCATGGTTCTCGACCGGAAAAAGGTGGCTTGCTCCCTCCAGGTGGGAGGAGAGTTCCTGCCTCAAGTGGAGGTGTTTAAGTATCTTGGGGTCTTATTCACGAGTGAGGGAAGGATGGAACGTGAGATTGACAGGCGGATTGGTGCAGCGGCCGCAGTAATGCGGTCGTTGTATCGGTCTGTCGTGGTGAAGAGAGAGCTGAGCCGAAAGGCGAAGCTCTCGATTTACCAGTCAATCTACGTTCCGACCCTCACCTATGGTCATGAACTTTGGGTCATGACCGAAAGAATAAGATCATGAATACAAGCGGCCGAAATGAGTTTCCTCCGCAGGGTGGCAGGGCGCTCCCTTAGAGATAGGGTGAGGAGCTCTGTCACCCGGGAGAAGCTCAGAGTAGAGCCGCTGCTCCTCCACATCGAGAGGAGCCAGCTGAGGTGGCTCGGGCATCTGTTTCGGATGCCCCCGGGACGCCTCCCTCGGGAGGTGTTCCTGACATGTCCCGCCGGGAGGAGACCCCGAGGAAGACCCAGCACACGCTGGTGTGACTATGTCACCCAGCTGGCCTGGGAACGCCTTGGGATCCTCCCGGAAGAGCTGGAGGCAGTGTCAGGGGAGAGGGAAGTCTGGGTGTCCCTGCTCAGGCAGCTACCCCCGCGACCCGGCCCCGGATAAGCGGACAAAAATGGATGGATGGATGGATGGATAAAGCAACTGTCTTTAAGAAGGGCATTATTAAATTTCCAGTATCCTCGTAATTCAGTCGTATTTTGTGAGCCTCCTAATTTCAGAGTGATTTTCTTATGATCTGACAATGGAGAAAAAGAATGGGAGATATCTTTTACATACTGAAGTGCAGAGGAAGAAACCAAAAAAAGATCAATCCTGGATCTAGACGAAAGGTTACTCTTGGACTATGTAAAATCCTGTATATCTGGATTAAAAAAACGCCATGTGTCGGTCAGGGAGAGATCTGAGCAAAGTTTCGAAACAATATTGTTGTTTAGAAAAGATTGACACAGTTTTGGGGGGAATCTATCTATTGCATCATCAGGACACTCATTAAAGTCGCCACCTAAAATTACGTAAGAGTTAGGATAGTTGTGTGATAGATCATTTATCTTTGAGGTTATCTGATTAAAGAGCATCTTATTAGACGAATGAGAACTATGCCCATAAACATTACATACCATGAAATTTGAATTATCATGCTTGAAAATTATGAGAAACCATCTTCCATCATGTGAAGACACCACCTCTAAGACTTCCCCTTTAAATTTATGCAAAAAAATTGAGACTCCAGCAGAGCGGTTAGTACCATGACTAGAGTAAATCTTATTTCCCCACTGCCCTTTCCAGAACTTTACATCTGACTCACTTGAATGTGTTTCTTGTAAAAATATTAAGTCAGCCCCACTATTTTAACAGAATAGAAAAGTGGCTTTTCTTTTCAACAGATCGCGTATACCTCTGACATTCAATGACATAACCGTTAAAAGAATAAAGTAATGAAGTAGCTCTCACAAGTAGATAACAAGAACTTTGAAGTGTGTTTTAGATTCCTTAAACGAGGAAGTGATAGACAGTCAAAATAATTTGTGACTATACAAGGGTGTGGGATTAATCCAAATAATGTGACTGCTGGTGTCTTTAACAATGACTTTTTTTTTTCAGTTAATGTCAACAGTTTGGAAACATAGTAATCCCCACATGTTACCTCCAGAAGTTAATAGTTCTTAGGTCAATGAGTGCATGTATAACTATATCCTCCCTGGAGATGTGAACTGCTTCTTCATCCGTCATCACCGAAAGTTAATAGTTCAAAGTCAATAAGCTTATCGTTATGCATAGTTCTTTATAGACACCCTGGAGACATGTAGTGTGTAGGGATCTTACCACACTGTACGACTCTTCTCTGCAGTTATCTGAGGAAGCTGCCTCAATTAATGTCTAAATGGTCAATCTTCTTTCCCTCTATCAGAGCATAGGGTCCGAGAAAGGACACCTTTTTACCTTCCTTCCTTGCTTTTTCCACAAGGGGCCAGAGTTTTTCTCTAGCCACTCGATCCTCCGGGGAAAGTGCCTCGGTGAGACGCAGCTTGTTGTCCCGCAGAAACTTGCAGCCCTTGGCACTCTTCTAAACAGCATCACGGATACGTCACAGCGCAAAGAGGATGATTAGGGACCGTTGGGATCCGTCCTTTCTCTTCTGACCAAGGCGATGTGCAATGTCGACACCTTCCTGTAGATACTCATGAAGCCCCGGCGCAACTTTTCCAAGGATGTTAATCACCACTGCTCTCAGGTCTTCCTTCATCTGTAACTGTAGCGCTTGTTTTCAGCAACACCTGCTCTCAGAATCCGGTTCTCTTTTTTCAGTTGTTCAATTTCTAACTCCGTCTTTTCCAAAATGTCTTTGTGGTGATTAATATCCACCACAAGTTTCTCAACTGTAGAAGACAGTTTTTCAATGCGTTGAGACATTGCTTCTGTAGTGAGTTCAATCACTGAAATCTTACGGAACGTCTCGTCATGTTTACTGGAGAGCTCTTGGATAGCTGCCAAAATGTCCGCGCTGATATTTGCACTGTAACCATGACCGCTAGAGTCTCTTTTCTTCCGCTTGTTGACATGTTTCGTTTGGGTGTTACAGGCCTGGCCCGAAAGTGTGTCCATTGTATCTTCAGCGGTAGTTTCTATGTTTTCCTCACTAGGTGCATTCACGTTGGGATCATCTTCTTTCTGTCTCTGACTTTAACGTTCCTTGGTACGTTAGTTAGCTTGTATTCAAACTTTTCCACGGAAAAACCCCCTGCGATTCTTGAAAAAACTGTAATGGTTATGGTCAAAATATTTACATGGTGAGTGAGAGGAGACATGGCTGAACTCGCTCATGTCGTTTTGCACAGGAGTGAGAGACAAATCAGGTACCGTCTGCTCTCGGACAGAAACTTTGCCTCAAAATTAACATTGTGGCTTATGGACCAGGTGGTTAAGTTTGTGTCGCTCTTGGGCTTCTAAATTGAAAACCGTAAGTTCCACATCTGAAATAAGACCACCACCTGACACCCAACAAGATTTCCTCCCTCTATTTCACTCTAGCTGACGCAATACACACCCATTATAAAATCAGAAGACGGGCAAAAACTCCTTAAAACTAAAACTGCGACCATTTCAAAACCATACAAGATTTTTAAAAACTGAATACAGGTCCAATAGTTCAAGGTCTTGAGAGCGGTTTAAAGTTTGAATGGTGTCTCTCGCTCAACATATGAGGAACAAGATGAGGTTGAAATGCGATGAGTTTTGAAGAGGATTTGAAGCTTTTCCCATTTGATTCAATGCTAAAATTGTTTTTGAAAAAGCTGAATTATTGAAAAAGTTGAAAAGTTGAAAAGTTGAAAAGTGGAAGGTTGAAAGAGCTGAAAAAGCTGAACATTTTAATATTTGAATCGGTTGAATAGCTGAACGTATGCTGAAGTTATAGCAGAATGAAATTTTAAAAAATCCCCATAAGGATGAATGGGCAAAAGTTTGCAGAAAAAGCTTAATATTTCAGCATAAAGCATAAAAGATAGAAAAGCCAAAAGGAATAGCCACCATGTCCTAAAAAAGCTGAACATTTTGATATTTGAATGGTTTCAATAGCTCAAGATTTGTAGGAGAAGATAGACGCCAAAAAACGTACAGAATCAGGAATAATAAAAAGAAATTCCACAAGAACAATAGTATGAATGCTGACTCAGCATTCACACTAACTAGAAAAATTGCATTTCCTGCGAAAATACAGTGTGAATGCTGAAGGCTGAAGCGAAATCTGCTGAATGTACTGCCGACAAGCTGAAAAAGTCGAAAAGCTGAAAAGTTGAAAAGTTCAAGGTTGAAAGTTGAACATGTTGATAGCTGAGCAGTTTCTGTAGCTGAACATGAAGCTGAATGTATAAAGGAGCTGAAAAGGCAGAAAGATGAATATTTTGAAAAGATGAAGAGACAGAAAAGTTGACACGGGCTGAAAGAGTTTAAAAAGTTGAACATTTTCATAGCTGAACATGAAGCTGCATGTTTGAAGGAGTTGAAAAGACAGAAAGATGAATATCCGAAATGGCTAAAAAGCTGTAGAGTAAGAGGTCTGAAAGAGCTAAATAAAAAAGGTGAAAAAAGACTAAAAAGGCAGAAAAGTTGTAGAGTAACAGGGTTGAAAGAGCTTTAAAAAAAGGTGAAAAAAGGCTGAAAAGGCAGAAAAGTTGAAGGCTTATAGAGCTTAAAAAGTTGAACATATTGATAGCTGAACAGCTTCTGTAACTGAACATGAAGCTGAATGTACAAAGAAGCTGAAAAGGCAGAAAGACGAATATTTTAAAAAGACGAAAAGGCAGAAAACCTGCAGAGGGCTGGAAGAGTTTAAAAAGTTGAACATTTTAATAGCTGAACATGAAGCTGCATGTTTAAAGGTTTTGAAAATGCAGAAACATGGATATTTTAAAAAGCTGAAAGGACAGAAAAGCTGACGGGGGCTGAAAGGGTTGAAAAAGTTGAACATTTTAATTGCTGAACATGAGGTTAAATGATTGAAGAAGTTGAAAAGGCAGACAGATGAATATCTGAAAAGGCCAAAAAGGATGTGGAGTGACAGGGCTGGAAGAGCATAAAAAGGTGAAAAAAAGACGGAAAAGGCCAAAAAGTTGCAGAGTAAGAGGGCTGAAAGAGCTTAAAAAGGTGAAAAGGGCTCACAAGGTGGAAAGTTGAAGGCAGAAAGAGCTTAAAATGGCTGCACACATGCTGGACCAGGAACCAAGCCGAAGATGAAAATGTCCCCATTAGAATGAATGGGAAAACGCCTCTCAAACCCCTGCGATTTTTTAAAGTTGGTGGTGTCTGTAGCTCAAAAGAAAGATGAACATTTTAAAAAGTTGAAAAGGCATAAAAGATTAGGAGGGCTAAAAGAGTTTAAAAAGTTTAACATTTTCATAGCTGAACATGAAGCGGAATCTTTGAAAGACTTGAAAAGACAGAAAGATGAATATTTTAAAAAGCTGACAAGGCAGAAAAGCTAAAAGGGGCTGAAAGGGTTTAAAAGTTGAACATTTTAATTGCTGAACATGAAGTTAAATGTTTGAAGGATCTGAAAAGGCAGAAAAACAAATGACTGAAAAGGCTAAAAAGGCTGTGGAGTAAGAGGACGGAAAGAGCTTAAAAAGGTGAAAAAAGGCTGAAAGGTGAGAAATTAAAGGCAGAAAGAGCTTAAAATGGCTGCAGATGAACTGTGACTGTGATGGTTATCGTCAAAATATTTGTATGGTGAGTTACGGGAGGAGTTGCTGAACGTGGTCATGTCGTTTTTATTTCTGGAGAGTGCAAAATGAGGGAGTGAGAGTGAGAGACAAATCAGGTACCGTCTGCTCTTTTCCAGAAAATTCGGCTCAAAATTAACATTGCGGCTTATGGGAGAGCAGTGAGAGTTGTTGTTGCTCTCGGGCTTCTAAATCCAAAACCGTAAATCCCACATCTGAAATAAGACCATCAGCTGAAAGCCAACAAGATTTCCTACATTTCTATGCATATATTGTCTATGTCAAGTAAAAGGTTTGGGATCTAAATCAAGCCGAAGATAATTTTTTCACTTTTTCGGAGCGCTTTACACTCTGGGGTGCGGCAGTTGATGATGTCACGCACTCTAGCTGACGCAATACACACCCATTATAAACTCAGAAGACGGGCTAAAAATCGCTCAAACTAAAACTGCGATTATTTCAAAACCGTACAAGATTTTTTGAAACTGAATACAGGTCCAACAGTTCAAGATCTGCTGAGTGTTTTAATGGTGTCTCTCGCTCAATGTATGAGGAACAAAAAGAGGTTGAAAGGCGATGAGTTTTGAAGAGGATTTGAAGATTTTCCCATTTGCGTCAATGTTACATTTTTTTTAAAAAAAGCAGAACTGCTGAAAAAGTAGAAAAGTTGAAAAGCTGAACATTTTAATAGTTGAATGGTTTGAATAGCTGAAGGTATGCTGTTATAGCAGAATTTATAGTTGTAGCAGAATGAAATTTGAAAAATTCCCCATAAGGATGAATGGGCAAAATTTTGCAGAACAAGCTTAATATTTCCAAAAGTATAAACGATAGAAACAAGAAAAATAGACGCCATCATGTCCTTAAAAAAGCTGAACATTTTGATATTTGAATGGTTTGAATAGCTCAAGATTTGAAAGAGAATAAGCGAGCCAAAAAACGTACAGAATCTTGAATAATAAAAGACAAATTCCAGAAGAACAAATATTATTAAATTCTAGAAGAACAATAGAAAAATTTGCATTTCCTACGAAAATACAGTGTGAATGCTGAAAGCTTAAGTGATTTCGGAAATCTGCTGAATGTACTGCCGAAAATGCATAAAACTATTGGTTGAACGGCTCAGAATTTGCAGACAAACCTGAATTTTCAAAAGCTGAAAAGGCAGAAAGGCTTAAAAGTAATAGGTTGAATGGGCTAACACAGGTGAACATTTTGATAGGTGAACAGTTTATCTAGCTGAGTATGAAGCTGAATGTATGAAAAAGCTGAAAATGCAGAAAGATGAATATCTGAAAAGCTGTAGAGTAAGAGGGCTGAAAGAGCTTAAAAAGGTGAAAACAGGCTGAAAAGGCAGAAAAGTTGTAAAGTATGAGGACAGAAAGAGCGTAAAAAGGTGCAAAAAGACTGAAAAAGCTGAACAGTTGAAGGCTGAAAGAGCTTAAAAAGTTTATGTAGCTGAACATGAAGCTGGATGTATAAAGAAGCTGAAAAGGCAGAAAGATGAATATTTTAAAAAGATGAGTATGGAGCCAGAACGGTGACTTTAAAATTTGGCATCCAAAAAAAAATTTGGCATTGAAAACAAAACCAGTACTGAAAAAGGAAACATTGGCACTGCAACATTTGTATTGAAAACAGTTGTATTGGCACTGAAACAAGTATTGGCACTGAAAAAAGAAACTAAGTAAAATAATTAAAATCTGAAAATCTTATTATTTTATTTTATTGGGATTTTTTTGTATTTTTCAATGACAATCTTCAGATTTTTTTCTTCATGTCATTTTTTTTTCAGTCAGGGCTGTACGTTAACTTTTTCAGCACATAGCACTAGTGCTACAGAGGCTGACAGTTTTTTAGCACAGGACCACAGAGTTGTAGCACACCCTATCTCACACCCTTTCACTTTTGTCGTTGGCGCGTATTCGGTCGGTGCTGGTAGGTGCTTGTTAACTTCATTTACGTTATTGTCTGTGTCTTCCGGGGCGCCTGGGGTCTCTTTAGAGGGTTCCCCCCAGAAAACTTGCTTAGCCCGGTGGTAGGTTGGAAGGGCGGCCCACCAGCGGCGAAGCATGTTTTTATTGTGACAGGGGCCAGCAACTGACTGATGGCAGTGGGTAACAGATTCATGACGTAGTAGAGTTTAGGGTGGTTCCATACTTGCCTGTAAGTAGTACAAGGAGCTTCAATAAAAGCTCTATGGCTTGTGTTCATGTCAGGAACCTGAGACAGCACAACATGCTTTGATATCTTGTATAAACTATGACAAGATCTACTCAGAGAATTGCAAGAAAATTAAATCTGAAAAGTATTTTAGAAGTAGGGTCAAGCAGGAGGGGAAAACGCTGTTTTTTGAAATTCTTAAAGACACTGGTCTATATAGCAGGATATAGTGCACTAAAGTGCTAGTCCCATAGATGGCAGCAATGCAACTTTTGCATGCCGGCTGCCATAAAACCACGAAGAAGAAGAAGAAGACTTATTAAAACAGCTACCGTCAGAGCTTATCTAACGCTGAATTTAATAGCGGTGTTTTACTGCTAAACCACTGTGAAATTAGAGCACTTAATATTTTCACGTATTGCAAAACAAACAACATAAACCTGACCATAATTGGTCAGGTACTGTCACCCGCTGTACAAACTAATTTGGATTAAATCCGCTGGCTCTACGTTTCCCATCGCGGCACGGAGACGGCTGCTCTGCCACTGCAGCGGACGAGCTAACATCCATGCTACATGCATGCTAGCTGCCTCATCGAGCCGGCCCAGCCAACGTCACGCCGCTGCACACCTGGTCAACAGGTGTGCAGCGGGTTCAACGTCTCTGCCTTTGTTTGTCCGACTTCGGAAGAAAAATACAGCGTTTTTGGCTTTTTCTGTGTGACATCCTATTATGTTCAATCAAACGTAGCCTAGTTAGCGTGTGGTGACAGTAGCAGTGGTTTGTGGCGTTAAGTGATGAAAAGACACCTGACCTCAGACCCGCCATGGGCTCGTGTTTTTTATTTAAATAATAAATAAACGATGCTTAACCTGGCGGTGGGAAATTTAAGCCTGGCGGGCCGACAAGCTTATAATACACTGGGGGAAACCCTGCTTTAGTTTGTTTCGTGTTCTCAACGCGGACAGGTTTGGAAAATCTCTCCATGTTGTTGACTTGTGGGAGTAACGTTAGCGTTAGCCATTGTGTGCCAACCCAACCGCATGGGACAAAGCGTGAGTAAAAGCTTAAAATTGGCTTGAATTGGCGTTCAATATACAAGACATAACATTTATCATTGACCATAGTTGATTACAGCTACCAGGAAGGATAGTCGTAGTACCATCGTTCTACTTCGGTTCGACACAGAAGGATTTTTTTTTTTTCAAACAAGATTCCGAACAAGATTTTTTTTTTTATTTCTGTGGCTAAATCTGCCCATAGCACCCATGCTACAGGACAGATTAATTCTTAGCACAGGCATGTTTTGATGTAGCACGTGCAACATATATGTCGCACTGTACAGCTACAGATTTTTTTTACAATGTCAGTTTTTTTTCAGTGTCACTGATTTTCAGTTTCAACTTTCTGTCACTGTTTTGGCGTCAAGAGGGAGAGGCCTGAAGGGAGGGGCAAGTAGAGCGTGGTTTGCATATCATTTGAGAAGGTAATGGCCGCAGCCTGCGGGAAGGCCGGGCTGGACGGTCCAGCCGTGCCTGAAAGGTCCAGCCACAAGATCATTTTAGGATCCCTGTGCCGGCCGTTTCTGGGCAACACAAAGTCCAACTACCTCGCGGACTATCCTTCAAGCTCTCTCCTGATGTGTCCAAGTCTCTGTGTATCTGGTTCTGTCGCAGAGCTCCCGAGCTCCGGTCTCTATATGTGTATGGAGTGTGGTAGTAGCACGGAGCTAACGAGCGTTAGCGGAGCATTAGCCCCAGTTGTGTTGCTCCGAGCCAGGGCTGCAGCGCCGACAGCAGCACTCCGGGTCTGCTCCCCGAGCTCTGTACCACCATATCGCTGTATACGCATACAGAGACCAGACAATAAAGGAGAGTGCTTGGAGAAAATCAGAGAGGAAGTTGGACTACCTGCTAAGTTATGAAAATATGTGTGTTACTTGATTACAGCCATCTGTTGTACTTTACTATGAACCACAGCACAATCACAGCTGACTTTCCCCGCATACTAGCTTGTTGAGTTTAGTATGAAAAGTGATATTATTCACATGAACTGAGTTTCTAGGGGAGACAGTGTCTCTGTATGCGTGTACAGCGGTATGGTACAGAGCTCGGGGAGCAGACCCGGAGCGCTGCTGTCGGCGCTGCAGCGCCGGCTCGGAACAACACAACTGGGGCTAATGCTCGTTAGCTACGTACTACTACCACACTCCGTATGCATATAGGGACCGGAGCTCGGGAGCTCCGGGACAGAACCAGATACACAGAGACTTGGACACATCAGGAGAGAGCTTGAAGAAAAGTTTGCGAGGTAGTTGGACTCTGTGTTGCCCAGAGACGGCCGGCATACGGATCCTAAATGCTATAGTATATTGTATAATAAGACCATCAGCTGAAGGCCAACAAGATTTCCTACATTTCTATGCATATATTGTCAATGTGGAGTATAAGGTTTGGGATCCAAATCAAGCTGAAGAGAATTTTTTTCACTTTTTCGGAGCAGCTCTACACTCTGGGGTGCGGCAGTTGGTGATGTCACACACTCTAGCCGACGCAATACACACCCATTATAAACTCAGAAGACGGGCTCAAAATCCCTCAAACTGAAAGTGCGATTATTTGAAAACCGTACAATATTTTTTAAAACTGAATACAGGTCCAATAGTTCAAGATCTGCTGAGTGTTTTAAAGTTTGAATGGTGTCTCTCACTCAACGTATGAGGAACAAAAAGAGGTTGAAAGGCGATGAGTTTTGAAGAGGATTTGAAGATTTTCCCATTTGCGTCTATGTTAAAAAAAATTTGAAAAAGCTGAATTTTTGAAAAAGTTTAAAAGTTGAAAACCTGAAAATTACAAGGCTGAAAGAGCTGAACATTGTAATAGTCGAACGGTTTGAATAGCTGAAGGTATGCTGAAGTTATAGCAGAATGAAATTTGAAAAATTCCCCATAAGGATGAATGGGCAAAATTTTGCAGAAAAAGCTTAATGTTTCCAAAAGTATAAACGATAGAAACGAGAAAAATACACGCCATCATGTCCTTAAAAAGCTGAACATTTTGATATTTGAATGGTTTGAATAGCTCAAGATTTGAAGGAGGAGAAGAGTGATGAAAAACGTACGGAAGCTGGAATAATAATAAATTCCAGAAGAACAACGAGAAGAACAATAGTGTGATTGCCTTCAGCATTCACACTAATAATAAATTCCGGTAGAACAACTACTGTTAAACAACTATTGTTATTATTAGTGTGAATGCCTTCAGCATTCACACTAATAATAAATTCCGGAAGAACAATAGTGTGAATGCCTTCAGCATTCACACTAATTACTATCTAAAATTAAAAAAAAAAAAAACTAAAACAAAACAAAAAAAACATCACGTCACCTCCAGGGCTCCGTATTTTTTTGTGAACGCTATCTAAGGAAATGAAACTGAATGAAATACTGATGCTACGTTAGCCTCCTGCTACATGTAGCCTGATGGTGTAAGTTACCCGAACAGCTTGTCTCGGAGTGTGAACGACGCTCTTCTCCAGAACTTTGCTGCCACCGCCCAGACTGAAACGTTTCCTGCTCGGGGAGCCGACGACGCTTTGGTTGACTCCATGTATGCCTGATACTGAGCTGGGATACAACAAAATTACAAAATAGCTTAACAGTTAGCATGTTTGCTTATAATGTTGACAACATGACTTCAAACATGTTCACTTACGGCCTCAGCACCAGAGTACGTCTCTTCTGCCTGTCTTCTCTCGCCACACAGGTAGACATTTTATTGTTGTATGTCAGTTGCCATAGTAGCGGAGCGCCACGCGCCACTGCCCAACTGTAACAGAGTGGTGTAGTCTGCACCACACGTACAAATGTAGACGCAGACCCGCTGGACCTTACGTCGACGTAGACGCAATAAAGGATGTGGCAGGTCTACCCAGTAAACAAACACAAGTAGAAGTGAAAACTGCGGGCTTCTCAATAAAGAGGATTAAAGTTTACAACTGATTATGATTAATCTTTTTTTATATTTAGTGATTTATATTCATTTAAGTACTGTTAGTATTATTCACAATTCTGTATTGTTTGAGCGTATCTCAGGTAAGTAAATCATACATTTTTGTATAGCATATATTTTCTGTTCTTAAATGACCTTCAGATTGATCTTGTGAACAATTTGAGGGGACCCCAGGTCGGTCAGTCGATGCCCTATATAAGGATTGATTTCATTCAAATTAAAAATTGAAAAACTTAAAACATGTTTTTGTTAACTGAGGTGAAAGGGCACAGTATGTCCTGCTGCCTGAGTTGTCAGGGCTGAGAGTAAGTGGAGACTGAAGAGAACATGCACACCTTATCACATTGCTGTGATCTCTGCTCTTTAGATAAGACTCATATAAATGCCCTGCAGGACAGACCCCTGCCTATCTGTCTGTCAGTTGCTGTGTGCTGATCTGCAGCTCTTTACAAAGAGATATTTGAGTCGTAAGGACAGTGGAAAGATCAGGCAGGACAGGATGGATGGGAAAGAGGATAGTGAGAGAGCAGAAAGGAATAGCAGAGGCACAGAAGAAAAACGAAACAGGTCAGTGACAGACATATTAATAAATGTTTACATATCTTTCAAGCTGTACACACAGGTGTTACTTGCTATAGTAAAGGAACCCACTAAAAACTCATTTGTTTTTTTAAATTGTGGTGTGATTTGTGTCCTTGGGCGAATCACACCTGATAATGCTGCAATATATAGATACATGTGTTATCTATCTAAATGTTTTGCTGTCTTCCTCCAGGACGGGGCCACAGTCTAACATTCATGGTTCGTACTCAGGACAAAAGAGACAAGCAGGCCTTTATCTAGGCTGTCTAATGAAAAACCAGCTAATAATGATATCTGTAGCTCTTGGACTTGTCCTGCTGATCATCATCATTACTGTCACGGCTGTGATGCTCACTAAAAATTCAGGTAAATTATTAAAGATCTTTGCCATTTATGGTTCCATTAAGTGCTTGATTGATTTTTCCCTTTTCATCAGAATGAAACATCTGACATATGGTGTCAGCAAACACATGTTAATGTTATCAATCCCAGCACGTACCATGCAAGGCACAGAATGTAGGAGTCAGCTGGCCTGTTAGCTGAGACACAGGTGACATGAGGCAACCCTAGTTCTCCACTGGTTCTTCTACATCAGTTTGTTGTGTCTGGGGCCCCACAAATACAGGCCGAGTGCATTTCTCTGTGGATTGAGCATTTTGATAAGCCCCTGAACCAGCTTTATGATCAGAAAAGATACCATGGGTCTTTTAAACATTGGTGCTGTAGTCATTCGTATTGTCTGAATGTGGTTCATACCTGAAACCAGTATTTTGCAACAATAATTAATACCACTTCTGTGACTTCCAATGCTTCTCCTCACCAAGTAGAAATTAGGGGTTGACCAATACGTTTTGTTTTTGTCAGGCCCAATATCAATTATTAGTTATCAGGGAGACCAATAGTATTTGGAACTAATATGCAATTAAAGTAAAAAATAAAAATGTCTGTGTGAGATTAAGAACTTGAGATACCACAAACTTCAACACAAAGCTTAGCTTAAAAGCATTTTCAATTTCAAATGTTTGATTAAAATAGAACTTTCATAGTTTTATTTAAAAAAGTGCCTTTCATAATTAGATATTATACCACTAAATTATAATTACTAATGAATGAATGTGTTCATCACTTTAATGTTGCAGCAGCTTATGGGGGAGCTCATATTAATTTATCTTATACTGCTGGATAGCTTAATCTATAACAATACATCAATGTATTGGTCGAGTTTTATTCTTTATTAATCTGAATCAGCAAAGTTACTAGTTACTAATAAATGTAATGAAGTAAAAAGCACAACATTTGCCTCTGTCATGTATCAAAAATAAGTACAGAGTAGCAGAAAAAGGAAATACTCAAAGTACTAGTTAAGTACCTGAAAATTGTACTGTACTGTACTTGCACTTGTATTGTAAGTTTTGTGTAGTGCGTCTGTGAGCTGCTGGTCTTGCCTGACTGACTGGGATTAACACACACACACAGCCTCAGGACTGAGCAGTGACGCAGCCACAGGACAGTCTCACAGTATGACCGGCCCTGGTGAGTGTGCGATATGACGTTATCTGCCTTTACGAGCCTTTCATTGTTCTGTGAGTCAGCTGGCTTAATTATTAATAATGCACCTGTCAGTCAAGTAGTTGATGTGCGCTAACTGTCACATTAGCTCAAAGACACTCATTAGCTCACGTTACTATCTACTGACGTTACTTGCAGCATGTAAGGCACACACTCATCACGGTTACGTACAGTGAGGGAGCTGGACTGAGTTGTTCTGCTCCGACGTTACTCAGCGCAGAACATTAGCTGTGGGTCCACAGATACACTCCTGTGAGTGTGTTAGCTCTACAGGCTAACATTAGCAATCTCAGCAGTGTGAAGGGGGCGGGGCCTGCCGGTTGTAACAGGAACAGATGATAAGATTGTGGTGTTTCTGTGACGTCAGTGTGGAGGACTGGTGTCCTTCACTTCACAGATACCGGCTACATCACTCTCGTTAGGCTCACCGGGAGTTTCCCCCTACCAATAGGCGTGTTCAAGTTGAACTCCTGCTGACTGACTGACTGCAGCAGTGAGATCTGCGGGCGACAGCAGGGGCGGGGCTACAAACGCTGCTATGAAGTCGGACACTCTCTCTTCCCGTAGACGTGACGAGACTCGGCTGAGCTTGCGGTGTTTGCTTTCCTCGTCTGGGAAGAAGTGGAGGAAACTGAAATTCCATTAATGTTTGAGGAAAATCAACAACGACTGCGATCAGTTTTCTTACCTGATGCAATGGGAACTGTTCTGGCCTTTTCTCACATTAGTCCCCTTCGGAAATTATACAATCTGAGATGTTCAAAATAGTAGTCCATCAAAACGGTTATTAATTATTATGATGACAACTGTGCTTAGGTGCATGATTATATCACAGCTGAGGGGAATTTGCTGACTACATTTAACCAATATGCATAACTATAGACACATAAGATGATGCATTTTCTTATAGCAACATTATTCACAATGAATGAAATACATTTGATAGTACAGATAACACTGGACACAGCAGTTAACTACTTCTCCATCATCACCACAAGTAGGGTGACAGAACTGAGCAGTTTATTGACGACATCTTTCAGGGTTGTTGTGTTACATGAAGGATTTTATATGTTTATTCATGTTGACTGTCCCATAGCTGCGGCCACACGGCTGCTACTTATCTGAAAGTATGTGATACTTGAGTAGAAAAGACGCGCTTATGGAAATGGAAATTCATCGAAACACACGTCATATACGTCAGCGTAGATGAGAGCCAATCAGGGCAAAGTCCTGACGTCATGAAGGTGGGTCAAGGCTCACACAGCACCTGGAGAGCAGGGCCCGTATTCACAAAGACTTTTATCTTAACGTTAGGAGTACTCATAAATCGGACTAAAAGTTTTTATGTAGGAATTGTTTCTTAAAAGTAATTCACAAAGCCACTGAGACCTACTTTTAGTTATGAAAACAGTGAACTCCTAAACTAGAAGTAACTCTCTGTTGCTATGGATGACGTCATTTTATAAGGACGCACTTAAGCGGTGACATCGGTGATTGGTTGAGTGACAGGGCATCCCATTGAAAAGTCATTTAGGCTACAATGCATGAAGTGAAAATAAGGAAGTTGCCTACAAGCCCGTGACAAAGCCTATGAAAAGATATTGGATAAAGAAATGTATTTATGAGGAGAATTTGTCCAGTATATTGTAACATGCGTCAAAGACAATTTGTGTATTGATGGAATGCACCTTTTTCTGATTGACAATTCGCACAGGACTAGCATAACCTGGGGACCTCCTGTAATTTGTAATAATTGCGGAGGTCGTCTGTGATCTTAATCCCGTGAGAATCTGCCACGTCTGTAATTTGTAACGTAAAAATTCCACCGCAAATGACCTACCATATTTCACCAAACACAGAGGTCATGTGGTATGCGGTAAGGAACACTTTTCCATCTTTCAACAGGCTCACCAGTTATTAAAAAAAATTAAAAATAATATTAAATATATACTTAATATATATTAAAAATATCCATATCTAACCGTTGTGCTGCTCCAGTAAGGGCTCCGGTGCGATCGACCCGGGGGATAATGTCAGTAAATTCCAGTTAAACACAGACTTCGCTTATCCTGTGCGAATGCGCCGCATGAAACACAGACGTGGTGGGATCATTTCTGAATCACTTGAGGTCCCCAGGTAATACTAGTCCCGTGCGAAGAGCTGCATTTTCCCCGCAGCCAAATACCGGAGTGTTGCCAAACATTTTAACTCTGGCGTTATTGGATTGTTTCGGTTTGTTGGGAATGTTTTTGCGTCCCTTACCAACTCAACCACAACTTCAATCCCTTCGCGGTCCATCCGACATCGTTTTAATAATTCCCTGTCATTTAGCGTCTCCAACACATTCGGCTGTGACCAGGTCTTAGCGAGTTAGGAGTCCTCTGGACTACTTGTAAGGTCTCCCAGACTTAGGTGCTACTTTTAGGCCTAAAATGTTTTGTAAATAACTCTTATTTTCAAAAATTAGGAGTGCTAAAGCTACGACTGACACGCCCATTTTTTTTTAGGAGTTGCTCCTAAATTCGTCTGTTAGGAGCTACTTTACCCTTAAGATTCTTTGTGAATATGGGCCCAGATATCCAGAAGCGCCTGTGCCGGTCAACTGTGTGACGATGGCGTCTCAGTGAGGTGACTGCACCTATAAGCTCTACAACATGAGCCAAAACTATGCTCTGAACAGCACGTAGAGATGAAAAGTTGCCTGAACTGTGAGTAGATACAGCGATAAGGAGACTAAAAGGTTTTTTTAATTAGAGTTTCCTAACCCCCTAACTGCATTCTCTTGAAACCACTGTTAAAGATAACACACAAACAATTAAAAGCGTTACTGACTCCCTGGAGTTCCTGGGGAAACAGGTGACTGAGGACGTGACTCTCCAAGTGGACTCCCTGCAGAGTCATGTTGAAAAACTGGAAAAAGAAAACACGGTGCTCCGCGACAAATGGAATACCCTGGAAGCCAAAGAAGATGGAACCTCCGAGTGACCGGGATCCCCGAACGGACCAGAGAAGACATCAAGAAAAGCATCATCGACATCCTCGGTCAATATTCTCCTGACATCGCTCAAGAGCTACACTTCTCTGTGGACATTGTTCACAGGCTTGGACCCCGCGCTGCGGACCGTCACTCCAGCCGCCGCATCATTGTGCAGTTCCTATCTTGTACTCACGAAAGACGCAAGGAACAAGCTGTGGGCGCTGGTGGAGCAGGCGAGGAAAGAGGGAAAGAAGGCCGGATTCAGAGGCTCCCATGCCCTCGTTGACGGTTAAAGGATCACTGTGAATGATATGAAAAATTACACTTAGTCCCTAGACTGGTCATAGTTTGCATAGCTGCCACAAGAAGACTCCTTCCCCCCTATTTTCTTTTTCCCCGTCCCTTTTTTTTTTTTATTACTTGTGTACATAGTAGGGATGTAACGGTTACCGGTGTCACGGTAAACCATGGTAAAATTCTCGACGGTGAAGGTTACCGTTTAAGTTTTAATTACCATGGTAACCGCCGCGGTCGGTAACCACGGTGTGGAAAACTCGCGGCACATGCGCAGCGCGCAACGTGCGCTTGTTATGTAGTGAAGAAGACATGGCGGAGGGAGGACGTGATATAGCGGCCCTCACGGCATTTTCCGCCTTCAAAGAAACCAAATCTGAAGTCTGGTCGTATTCTGGTTATTATAAGAATGCTCAGGGACAGCTGGTCGAGGATGGCAGCCCTATCTGCAGGAGCTGGGAGAAGAAAGTTGTTGCGAGGGGCGGCAACACATCCAATTTACTTACTTTCACTTTAAGACCATCACCCGGAACTGTTCAGCGAATGCAAGGTAAGCTAACCTTAAACCCGGGTGCATTATGTATGTGTGTGTCGAGTTTTCTCTGTCTAATTTGCTGTTGTCACTAATGTAAACTGACAGATAGTGGTATAACTGAACAAAGTTGATCCGTGATTTGGCACGTTATCTGAACCACTTATTAATTGTAGATTTCACTTTTTAAAGTCGACCTAATAATTCCCCAAATATTGATGCAGAGCTGCAGTGAGGAGGATTTGAGACAAACACGTACTGAGTGGACTGAGTTGGTGAATGAAAACTGACTGAGATGACTGACTTTCATCTCGGCTCCGTTCACCGGAGCAGCGTCTACCTGTGGCTCAGCAGACATTTGACCAATCAGACTGACCGAGTCCACTGACAGCAGACGAGCAAGCAGACAGAGAGACAGACAGCCAATATATATAAGTACTATCAGAAATATGTAACATTTGTGGATTATTTGTAGAATAGACTTTATATAAAGAATAATATAAAATGGTGAATACAAGTGTCTAGATAGAGATGAGAGCCAAAATAGAGTATTCATAATTAATTTACCAATAATCTTTTTTGTTTTGATCTAAAAAAATATCCAACCTGTTTATAACAAAAGTGATATGATCTAAATTGTGAATTTTGTCATCTGTTGGTTGCATCCTTAGTAATGAGTAACAATGACAATAATAATTAATAATGGCATGTTCTATTCATTTTTTTCACAGAGAGGATCTGCTGGCCAATCGAGTGCTGCTACCTCTACATCTCATTCTATCTCTGTGACGCAGACATTAAAGGACACGTTTCAAAAACAGGCTGCCTCATCACAAAAAGCCAATGACCTATTTTGCACAGTTTTGATACATTCTTTTATAATTATTTAATGTTGATTTTGCAGTGTTTTGTTAAGGTTTTGGATGTGGACTATTTCAATATATAATAAATATATTTAAATATGATTCTTGATGAAATTATTTCAATTTATCAGTGTTTTTTCAACATTTTGAAGACATTTTTAAAAATACCGCGGTATACCGATAACCGTGATAATTTTGGTCACTATTACCGCGGTGTGAAATTTTCATACTGTTACATCCCTAGTACATAGTAGTGCATATAAATATTTAAAATGAATTTATGCTATCTAATATCTGAATTAAATCGTCGCCTTCCGGGGCAATTAATTAACTTAGTTTCTCCTTTACATTTTCCTTAATTAAACCCCCACAGTTCAGGTGACCTTGCTTCCAGAGCAAGAATTGTTTTTCTTTATGTGTAGAAATGGATGTCGTAGAAGCCTGGTGTTTATGTTTTGCACTCATCCTAAGAGAGGTGTGTGAGTGCCTTGTTTTTAACTTCAAGATGAGGGGGTTCATAAAAAAAAAAAAAAGCTGCCTGGAGAACAACTGCCCTACTGCTCTGCAGCCGCCTTGCTCCCGTGATAACTTAAGGTCCTGTGACATCGGATGCGGAGCAGAAACCACTCCCATCCAGGTCACCGTGGACACATTTTAACCAGCATGCATCACGATTTAGGCTGCGTGATCTTGAACTCGCCTAGTTTAACCAGAATGCATCACGATTTAGGCAGCGAACTCGCCTACTGGCACAAAGCCTTCACTGTTGATTGGCTATTACTCATGTGACTTGTAACCAATCATACAGTGTTGTGGGCGGGACACCATGTGAGAACATCCCTGCTTCCACTTGTTCAGTACCCATCAACCCTGGTCCTGCGCTGGTCCCACCCTGGTCCTACCATATGATTAGGATGCCAGAAAAAGATATAGGATGTGCTCAGAGTTGCTGACTTATTCTTTTTACTTTTAGTACGTACTGTAACTGCCCTGACAAAGTACATACTAACTGTTGCATGCAGTATACATACAATTTGGACATACTTGAAGTTGGGACACTTTGTCATGACAGTGCCTCATGAACTTTGACCCTCTTGCTCCTCTATCTGGTGGTATCCTTTCCTTAGTGTGAAATATTGCGGTACAAAATAAAATTACTTACGCTAACTGTCATTTGTCAGTGAGCTGTCAGATGTTTGTTTATATTTGTTTGACATACCGTGATGTATGTGATATATGTCACACTGTGCAGAGGAATGTGGGTCAGAATAGCCAGAGAAGCACGCTGGCTTGCATACTGCAAAATGTGACTGGATGTAGTAGGACATTCTGGTATTTTTGGCATACTGCATTTCCCATACTTAATATTGGGACAAACTAAATATTTTTCTGGCATACTAAATACTATGGGTATTGGAATGCAGGGTTGATATGTCCCGACAAAGTATGCCAGGCCGATAATCGGTCTACCTCTAGTAGAAACTAATGTCTGTATGTTCAACAAACAAAAAAAACTAACAGGGGCTGGAGAACCAGGGATTTGTGTGGACAATGAGAGTGAACTGCCATTACTGACCTTGGTCCTTTTTTTTTAGTTAAGGATTTGGTGATAGGCTACAAGCTCTAGGAGTGACATTCCGTTTCAGTGCAAATCAAGATATGGCTATTTGCTAAGCAAACCATAAAACTAATCAGTGTGAATGCATCATGAAATGTCAAAGGGAAATAAAGAACTTAAGTAAAAATGTGGTAGATATGATTTACAGTGTATTCTAGTTACTAGTTTGAAGGCTTAAAATGAACTGGAGAGTAGAAGAGCTTTGCAGGAAAGTGGATTGATGACATTTGACTTGTCATCCCAGACATTTAAATTAGAGTCACTGAGGTCACACTTGTTCCAACCGCTGTTACGTAATCACACAAACATGTTATTGTTCAGCGTGTATTATCATCTGACAGTTGTAAAATAGGCTGAATCATGCATTTTTACTTTCCATATGATAAGACTTGATAATGGTAGCTAAGACTGTAATCTTTCAGTATGTTGTGACCGAGGTCACTCACACTGGGCTCAGGTATTCCTTTTGGAAATTTAGCAGGGAGCATTTAAAGAACTGCTCGATTTAACAAATCCTCAACAGAAAGTGTGGTAAAAGTCAGTACGGGAGAAGTAAATACTTCTCAGATAAAACAGATAATTACTGATGACTGAAATGTGCTGTTTGTAAAAAAAAAAATCAGATTATCTGTGCATGATTTAAATGTTTTTCTACATACTTACACTTGCCTTGTTTTGCCTTGCCATCCAACCAGGTTCCTCAGGTCCTCTTCCCTCATTTCCTACCGGTGGAGACATGCTGGACTACCTGATACAGTCAGGCGATATCAGTGAACGTGACGGTCTGTTGGCTACCTGGTTTCACAGAGCCAATAGCAAGGAGGAAATGGATAAAGCTCTCACTAGTAAACTCAGTCACACTTGCACACATAGACAAAACTCCTCATCTTTGTCCCTGGAACTCCACTGACTGTGGTGTGGTAGTTTGGTGGATTTCTTGAATTTATGGCATGTGTTGAACAAAGGTAGCATCTTCTCATTAACACGGCTGAACAGCTCTTTGTGCGCAGCTTGTTAGATTATGTGACATATTTGTAGCCAGCTGCACCCATATAGTATCGTCCTGTCATTCAGTGTGTGTGAGGGCCGAGGGGCTGAACATCACTGACCAACACACTCAGAACAACCTGAGCCAACAAACTATGAACCTATACTCAGTTAAAATGTGACATGTCCAGGCTCTGAACCGTCAGCCTACCTGCTGCAGTCACACGGTCAGTTATCACCTACTGCAAAAGTGTCACGTGTCAGGCTTTACACCAAGTTCACTGTGGTAAGAATGGGAGACCATTTCCACCAGTTCAGTCAGACAACTCACGTTTGAAATGTTTATTGCAAGCAGAACATAGTTAGAGTTTGGCGTCTAGGCTCTGACCTCATCACTCCCCGCGGATATGTTTACATGAGATATTGGAAGTGATGATTAAATATATTCCCCCTAGACAGAGCCTGCAGGTGAATGCTGGGGTGGTGGTGGGCTGAAAGAGCAGGCGGCGATGCTTGTGCAGGGCAACAGCAGCATTGACGAGCCAGAGGGAGAGAAGGGAAATTCATGCAGTTTAAATAGCCCGCTCAATAGAGAGGGTGCATTTGTGAGATGGTCTGGAGAGTGAAGCATGTCACGTGTGTATGTGGCAGTGCAGCTCGAGTTGACTGCCTGAACTAGCTGCTTCATTTAAAGACAAGGACAGGATGAAAACTAGGCTGGTAGATAAATATTCCCATGGTAAGACATAACTGTGGGAGAAAAAGCCTTAAACATCAAATAAAAGGTTGAGATTATGAGATAAAAAGTCATAGTTCAGAGATATCAATATAAACAGTTGAAATCATGAGGAAAAATCATAGATATACATAAAAGTCATAATTACAAGATAACAGTCATAAGCATGATTTAAAGTCATAATTATTAGATACAGAGTCAACTTTAATAAATTGCTTGATTTTTAAATGAGTCATTGTGCTGCTAAATATTTAAAGATAAGATTTTCTTTCTTGTCTTCTAAATGTTGCTCATTCTCGTATGCATGACCTCAGTATTGATAGAATCCTGGCTACAGCCCTGCCTGCTGTCTGTGTGAATTAACTGCTAATTGTTAAAAATAACAACTCTGTGCATCCATGCCAGCGGCTGCCACAAATGCCTACGTACACACCAGTACTTAAACAAATAGCACTACACCCCTGCCTTTAACTAGTGTTAAAAGATCGCAATAGTCATACTGGAAAACCATTTCATTTCGTTCGTAGCTCATTGTTCTCGCTCAGTCAGTCAGCCACCTTTGGCTTACCTTCAATACATGTCAATTTAATGTCAAGGTGAATTTGAACATTATCCGCTGTTGTGTTGTCTAAAGTATTTGCCTTGAACTACAGTGTTATGTTGACCGTTAGCACGATCGTTTGAGAACGAGGAGCTGAGAACTGTTTATTACATGATTCACCACAAAATGATGTTGTACCAGAAACGCAAACGAACGATATGAACGATTCTTCCTGCAAACTGACCGACGGGAACTGAATCTCGACATCGAATGATGAAATCCACCTCTGACACATACGTACAATGCCTAAAAAGTCTTAAGGTTTTGGATATTAAATGTACTTATGTATCAAAAGCACAAGTCAAAGTAAACATACACATATTTATATGTATGAATATGCTGTATACTATGTGTCGACTGAATATCAGCCAGGCCACTTCAGATCTGTTATAAATTTTTCTGATAATCAGAACCAGTTTTTTCCTGATTAAATAAATTAATTTAAGTAACCTTATAAATCTAATGGAGGAAAAAGTACAATATTTGTAGTGGAGTAGATGTATCAGAAAATGGAAATACTCAGGTACCTCAAAATTTTACTTAAATACTGTACAGTACTTGAGTAAATGTACTAAGTTACATTCAGTGACTGGATGTATCAATGTCAGTATTGTAGGGATGACTGTTGGTGCTTATCAGTAGCATATTAACAAATACTCATCAGTATTGTGGAGAGAATGACAAAGTGGTTAAGAATGTGTAATAATAAAATAAAATGTGTAATAAGTACAGTGAGGAAATGTACTTGGTCACATCACTGCCAATAACTATGAGGTTACTGTTCAGTTTAGCAGCATTACGTTCCATTAAATACATGATTACTCTACACCCTTCTTAAATGCTCAAAGGTGATGTTATGATTCTGGAGGCTGATGTCACTCTGGAAGGTTATGGGACAGCCAATGAGAAGCCCATCCCGATCATGGCCCACCCTCCTGACATCTACAGTGACAATAATCTGGACCAATGGCTGGATGCTGTGCTGGCCTCAAGAAAAGGTGCCATAGTGTAGAAGGGATCCGAAAGCTTTCTGTCTTTATGTCCATCTGTGTCTATGTCCACTGGATATTCTCATGAAGCAAAGCACTGGTTGTAATGCTCTGTGTCTCCCTGCAGGAATAAAGTTGGATTTTAAGTCTCTGGGATCAGTGGGTTTGTCATTAGATCTGCTCAGTCAAAAGAACAGCAGCAAAGGAATAAACAGACCTGTTTGGCTTAATGCAGACATCATCCTTGGTCCCAATGTCCCTGACTTTGTGCCTCCAGTCAATGGAACCAGGTAATAAAAGCCATGTTTTCCATGTCTTTTGTCCATCAGTTCCTTGTACATGTATTACTATTATTGCCACATGACCAGTTGAGACACTAACAATGATGGACTTGGAGTAGATTTCGGTCAGGAGATGCTACAGTAGTTCAAGATTCAAGAATCATTTCCTAGTCATTATGCAAAACAAGACTGTATAATGCTATTTCTGCTTGCAATTGCCTAAGTTACATGCAAAACCTACTACAGTACTTTACAGACTGATAAATACATAGCCATTACATTCAACTCTGGAATAAACTTCAGGAGTCTCACAGTCTGTGGAGTGAAGCTACTCTGTAGTCTGGTGGTACAGCAGCAGGTACTTCTGTATCCGTTGTCAGATGGCAGCAGGGTGAACAGACTGTGGCTGGGTGGCTGCTGTCTCTTAGTATCTTTGTGCGTTGATCAGACGTCTCATTTCTCTGATGTCACTGATGCTTTGTAGATGGGTATGAATAATGCAACTAATAAGGAAGACTAGAATTTAACAAATGAATGCTTGTGAATTGTAGTGTATACACAAGGAAAACAAATTACATTATCATAAATTCACATGCCCTATCAATCAATACAATACAATCCATGTCTCTCCTCTGTCCCTACTTCCTCCTTGTCCAGTTTTCTGCAGTTGGTTCAGGAGAGCTTTCCAGATGTGACTCTGTCTCTTGGATGGAAGGTATTAAATGTTGGCTGCCTGATATAAATTACTGTATAGTATCATTGCCAAAACCCCAAATCTTACCAAGTACAAGTACCATTTGAGTCATACACACACTTTCTCCATCACATCCTATTTCAGGAGTCTCAACAAGTGGATTTTTATTTATTACAGGCAACATTAAACCTCATATTTATTCTTTTTCATTTGTTTTTGAGGTGGGGTGTACGCTAACACATTAAGATCAGAGGCTAAAGTTTTCAGCTTACATGGGGTGTAAATAACATCTTTTCAAATCTATTTGGCAATTTGTCATTTAATTTGTTGAAAATCCTAAAAGTTGTATTCCCTCAAAAATGAACTTTGTGTATTTTAGTCTACCCTTGGGCAAACAAATATCCAAAGAATGTTAACATTTGACCCATTCTTGGACTAAGAAGCTGATTCGAGTTATATTCTATCTTTTAAGAGTTTTAGTGCAAACCAGAGGATAAACTGGTACTAAACAAGCCAGCCTTTCCATATGTGCCACACCAATAATCTAATGAAATTGTTTCTCCATTTTCCAGACATGCATGTAACAATGTTATTTTTAATGTAACATGAGCTCAGAGGGGACTGCTGGCTCAGCTGTAGACTTGTTGTCCTGTTGATGATGATGGCTGATTGTGATGTACAGCTAACATCTAACACACACTGTTTCTGACAGGTAGCCTACGCTCCTCCACTTTTCAATCAAACCTACACCAGGCATATGGTTGAAGAAATGTTTGATATGATCAAAGATGTCCCGCAAAAGGTAAGATTTTAGAAGGGGAAAAACATAACCATTCATCACATTTATGATGAAGTGCTGTGAAATGTGCTAATGTTACTGTTCTACAGGGTTAGGGTCTACACATTCATCAAAAGAATACAGATTACACAAGGGAAGCTTTTTGGATTTGAATGACAGTGAAGTGCCATAGACTGGATTTACACACTCCCCATGTATGACCTGTAGATCTCAATGCACTCTGGAGTTTTTTCTCTGCTTTGTTTATTATTTTTTTTTACCATTGAAAAGTAACATTGTTTTAATAATTATTCTTAGAGGAATTCAGTCTGCTCAAACAGTCTGATGTTAAAACTTTTTAATGAAATAAGTATTTTGTGCTCCACAAAAGACGAACTAAGGGCTGCATTGGGCCCACATGCTGTTTAGTGTCTGGTGTCACACAGGGGGAGTCATCATGAAGAAAAGCCTTGTGTATTTCACATAAAGTTGAAGCTACAGAAGCAGCTGAGAACTGTAGAGGTTCTGCACAATTACCTAGAATTGTTTGTCAAAAGGAACTTAACACAGAGAGTAAAGGTAGAGGTAGAAAATCATTCACTTCTTGAACAGCTTGCATTCAGATGTGCAGATGCGTAGGTGGCAGTCTGGCAATAAACTTGTCTTCTGCTGGTACTTCCCCCATTTGTGCTGATAAAGGAAGGCTTGTTCAGAATCTTGTTCTTGTCCTGTAGTGAGCAGATTTGTTTACAAATTGATTTTGCACTTAGATTTAAATGCTCCTGTGAAGAGCCTGCCGTGTCATTGATGCAGGTCTATGTTTGGTATAATTACTATGCTACATTTTATATTGTGATCTGGCAGGTCTGCTTTAGCAGGACCCTGTTTGTGCAATGACAGATGCTAACAGGATGTCCAACGAAAGAAAACACATGCAGTGTCATACAGACAGACAGCAGCTTCATAACACTTGAAGAAGAACATGCTTGCTGTCTTTGTCAGAGGTTTAGAGCCAGCATGAAAGATGTTAAGTTAAAAGTCAGAAAAAAACATTAATATACATGTTTTTTTCCTGCTGGCTCTAATCCTCTCCGGTAGAATTTTATATGTGACTTTTTTTCTTTTCAGTTTCAATTTTAGTTGATATTCTGATGTGACAATAAACTGAAATGATAGTTTTATAATCTGTGATAAAACATGATGAACAATCTGTTTCTGTAGGTGACACTTCCACTTCATGCCCTGTTGGCTCACAGTGGCTGGCAGCACATCAGCTGGCTCCTCAGCCAGTCATCAAGGTAACAGAGACAACTGCCACGTCTACCATGGGAATGATGTTCATTGAATCATTTATTAATAAGAAGGGCCCGCCCCTCAGTCTGTCGTCACACCAATAATCATTTGCTAAATGCATTTCGCACGTGATGTTGCACGTTGTGTCACTGAGACTGTTCTGGTGTTGTGATGTGGTTTCCAGGTTCAGTCTGACACTGTGGCAGGGTTCAACTCACCCCACCGTTGGCGACCTGCTCTTCATCCGTGACAACAGCCACCCTGCCCGAGTCTACTACGATATCTACGAACCAACGCTGTCGCAATTCAAACAGGCTGCAAGTAAGAATGAAGCTGTTGATACAAATATGAGCTGTCAAGACAAACTTCAGTCAGAGAACTCAGTGTAACAAAAATGTTTTTAATGTTTTTTCTTGCAAAAATGTAGAGCAAAAACTAAAAAACAATACATTTAATAAGGGCATTTACAATGTAGCATAAATGAATACCTGTTGCAAAAGATATATATATTTTACGCTATCAATAGAGGACATGGCTGGAGTCAGCAGTCACAATGATGAACAATGAAGTTTGAATAAAAATTGTGTAAATGCTTCATTATTTCATGAAATAGTAAAAGACTGAACAGCCACAGCTCAGCCAGTGTCACTACACTGTGTTTAAGACTGATTCAATTGATATTAATCAAAGTTATTTCATTTATTGGATTGATCCAGTGTGACTGAGACGAACTCAACAGTACATATCATTTAGTATGAATACCTGTCAATGTTCATACTGTGATGAGGTGAGAAAGATCAGATTAGACCTGCTGTTTGATCTGCACAATGTGTTCACAGGTCAGCAGGGCCGTCTGAGGAGATTCTACCCTGGAGGAGACCTGATGGACTTCCTCTGTCCAGTTCACGACTCACACACCAACCACCAGTCCACAGTCACACAACACAACAGCCTGGAAGTCCACTGGTTTACTGTCACTGAGCGCACCTCTCTGTTGGCTCAGCTGTCAGGTATGTCGATATGAACACCTGTTTATCACCACAGCTTCAGACTGTCACCTTCATCATTGTCTGTTATTTTACTGGACGAATAATTATTGTACTGATAGCAGGCTGTCTTGCTTTGTTGAAATTCTTTAGAGAAGCATTTTCTTCAACACTAGTAACTCTTTCTGTCCCTGACTCTGGAGCTATCTCCAGCTAGTGTCAAGCAACAGAGACACAAAAACTCCTGCTATCAAAATACCATCACACAAAAAAGAAAAGATAGAGGCTATAATCTGATCATTTTAAGTTAGTACTGTGAGCTGGGGTCCTTAAAGGAATACTATGTCATTTATGGCCTTTAGTCTAAAACTGGGGTACTCAAATACAAATCTTAAAGGGCCACAAAGATTTTTTTCAATGACTCAAAGGTCCATGTGTTGAGGTTGGTCAGGCCACATGCAGTAATACTGTAATATTCGAAACAAAATGTCCTTTTCATTCAAAACAACATTAAAAACACGAACTAAGATAAAATGTCATTTCCATTTTGACATAAATTAAAATACATTGTTGAATATTTCCTCTTTTTGTTTGCCTTCAAACATTGTGTCCATCCCTTCAGTCATGCATTCTTATTATTTCTGCATCTGAGAATGGCTTCTTGTGCTTACCCAGAATCCACACCACTCTAAGTGAGCACTCACACACGCTTTTTGTTGTTGTGTCATAGATGTGACAAGAATCCTGCTTGCAGCTTGATATGATGATTTCAGTGCATTTATTTTTGTTGTTCTTACCTCTGAATTTGAGGGGAGGTTAATCAATGTCAGCAGTGACTTCACCATGTTTTACAAGCTCTCTTGGCTTTCAGTTTAATGAATGAACAAAATAAACTTGCAAACTGTCAAGAAAGGAAATTCCAGCTCTACACATCCTTTCAGCTGCTGCTGATCTCCAACTCTCTCTCTATCCTCGCCTGCTATGTCTTCTCGTCCCTGGAGCGTTACTGGTCAGAGCTGCTGTAAATCACCTCTGTACTGTGTCCCCTGTCTTCAGACCAGAGACTCATGTCTTATGTTCAGTCCCAGTCGCTGTCCACACGTCTTCATCCTCAGGCTGCTAAAGCTGGTGGAGCTGAGCCCAGTTGCCCCCCTTGTGAACTGAGGTCCTGGTCCTAACAAGCTCACTAGCTCCACATCGTTATAATGGATCCCACTGCTTTTCATGAAAAAACCCATCCTACTCTCTCTCTGATTGGCTTACCCTGATATTATTATGCTAACCTATTTTAGATGAAACCACCATGATTCTAATATCACTGTTTAGTGTCACATGTTTCATTGATGACAGTCAAGTGGGTGGTTTGTAGTAAAGCATGAACTTTTATTTTCACGGCTTCAGTGTGTCGAGTCAAGACCTGATGTGTACCTGTGTACACTGTTGAACACACAAATTAATTCTGTCCCCTGCATTGTCTTGGTTCTAACCTCTGTGTTTGTCTAGATGGTGCTGGTATGTTGGTGGTTCACATGGCCTCTGACAGCAACCAGCCTGGAGTCCCTGTGCTGGAGGGTTCTGAAAAAAGCTCAGAGGTCCTTACACTGCAGGTATACCAATGAACAGGTTGTAAGTGGCAGAGAAGTCGCTTACGTGCCTTCCTTTTGGTAGAAAACAAAATGTAATTATAATGATTATATATTTCAGTTGACAGTTGGGACAATGGAAATTGCGCCAAAACTATCCACCTTAAATGTTTCTGAATCTGTCTGAAGCAAGATATTGGCCACGCTGCTCTACTTTAGATCTACAACTGCCTCAAATATTTGTTCAGAGGTCGGCATTCAAACAGCCAGTCAAATTATCAACTGAACACTCTGCTCCACGTGTCGAGTTGAGCAGCTCTTGTAAATCTTTATCATGGCTGTAACACAACATAACACACTGCGCATGTGCATAAAGAAGGCCTTCTGTGTGCATGTGTTTGCAGGACATCCTACAGGTGCTTGGGCAGAGAGCTGATGTTCCCTGGGGTGTTCACCTGCGGATTCCCACTCTGCAGCTTCTGGAAGCTTCTCTCAGACTGCTGCACTCAGCCTACAGCAGGGAGGAGCTCTACAGGCCTGTCTGGATCAGCATGGAGGGTTCACAGAGCGCAGACAGCACAAATGTATGTTTCCTGCCTTACCTATTCATGTGTGTAAAGCTGTGCTATCTGTGCATCTTCTGAACCAAGCAGCAGAATTACATTTACACACCGCATTAGTAAGGTTTCTCTGATCTGATGTTAGAAATAGGAATAAACAAATCCAGGGTCTGTGTTTAAAGCTAATGCATGTTTCCTATGACTGAGGGCTCGTCCACACGTACGAAAAACAATCTTTTTTTCCTCTGTCTTCCTCGGCATCGTTTCAAGAATATTTGCGTCCATATGGATCCACTGAAAACGACCAAAAACGCCGTAGTTCATATTCCAGGCCTATAGGTGGCGCTTGAAATTCACCAAAAGCGGAGAAGAGACGGAGCATGCGCATAAAGCTTGTGCTCTGTAAACGAACAGACAGTAGACGGAGAAACTGAACGCGACAAGACGAAAATGGCTAGTGCAAGGAAACCAGAATCATTTGTGGACCGTTAATGAGGTTGAACTGCTGCTGCGACTCACACCCAACTACAATGCGAATAAGTTGCAAGAAAGGCTCAATATCTTCTGCGGCACGAACACAAGCATGTAGTCCGCCATTATTGTTGTTGTTATGACACGTAGCGGTGTTCAGAGGTCGGAGGCAAGAGGTCGAGGGGTGGGGTGATGGCGTCATCGTTTTGGAAAGTATGCGGATTCGCTGTCCACACGAAAACGCAAGGGCAGCGCAGAGGGTTGGATTCATGTCTTCATGACAAATGCTGTGCCAACATCACCTTTATTATTATAATAGTAATAATATGATAATATTGTGGCACTATGTGGACACAAAGCATTTCACATGTACATGGAACCTGTCGTCTTCTTTTTCTTTGAGTCTGTATCTGTTGTGATGCTGTTGTGTTTTGAGTTTCTTTTGTGTTTTTCTATTTGTTGAGATTTGTGAGTTGTCGTCTTTTTCTCTTTAGATTTCAATTATTTTGTTCTGTTTTCTGATTTGTTGTTGTGTTTTATATTTGCCCTTGTGATTTACACTTTAGGGTCACTGTACATAAGAAAACATGTTCACAGTAAAGGAAGTGTAACTTACAGTCATGCTTTCTTTCACATGAGTCCTGGGCAGTGCAGGCCGACTAATAGCTGTTAAGTAAAGGTCCATGCACAATAAAAAGGATATGCAAACACAAGTGTGACAGTAGTCTTGTTACAGTATCAGAGTTCAATGCATTTTTGAGATGCTTGTACATTTGCTCATGTTCCACTACGTACAGTGGTGTTGTAACTTCCTCTACTCTCTTTCAGGAGTTTGTGTCTGTGGTAGAGAGGCTGTTTCCTTATGTCACTCTCGTCCTGACGGGGCAGAACTGGCCTCCTGTGATCCCAGCAACAGCAACGGGTTTGTCACAAAGAGTGGTTCTGCATCTGAACAAAGCATCGCTGCCAGAAGGACAGGAGGCGATTAACCTTCTGATGAGACTGACAGACAAATACGACCTCCTAGTGGAGGAGGACACACGACCCAGTGCTGGAGCTTTTACAGCCTTCAAAGCACTTATGACCGAGCGCAGGGGAAGAACAAATACAAACCTGTATGTGACATCGGCTCAGTCCTAACTGAGGATGGATGTGACCAGACAAGAAATAAAATGGAAATTTGCAGCGTACAGTTTGTGTTTATTTAATGTGAATTGAATGTTATAATCCACCAGAGCCTGACTGATAGATTGCAGGGCTAATGATATCAGCCTATATTGGCTCATCCCACAGATACATCTGTGTGACAGTGGTGGATCAGTTGTCATGACTCGCACTGAAATGCAGGATGCTGTCCTCTAACCCTGCTTCTCTCAGCGACGGTGAACACACTTTAGTCTACTACTGTACACTTTCATTCCACTACATGTATTTGATGATTTGATCATTGACAAGGCCAATAATCAGTCAGCTGTAGTCAGTGTTGGGCAGTAATGCTTTAAGCAGTACCTCGTTATTGTAGTATTATTACTTTCCCTAGTAATGAGTAGTGTAAGGGATTACAATTTGAAATTACATTACAGTTACTAAAAAAGTAACGCTGTTTCTGTGTGGCCTGAACACAACTAGCTTTTTTAAACTAGGTAGGCTCTCTGATGATGATGTGTATGTGCAGCAGGGCAGATATTAAAGGGCCATTGTACTCAAGAAGACACAATCAGTATTGGAAAGTGTGACTGATAAAGTCAGCCTTGTCATGAGGTTTGTCACCGCTGTTCTGTTGTCTATCTGATGTTACATGAGACAGTTTGCAGAGAGCCTGTGCCTTCTCTCCATGCTGCATCTATTAAAGGGATCTGATTCATCACACTGTGTCTGTAATTCAACTTCAACAGGGAGAATTTCTCTTACACACCATCTCCTTTACTGAAGCATCTGATCAAGCAGCAGAGTAAAACGCAACACATGCTGAGTGTGAAGCGTCTGCTGTCAGTGAGGCAGCTTGCACCCAGCTAAACAACACAGACTGGATTTCAAAGCAGGACGTCATGGAGGGACATTAAAAGGACAATAAAGTCCAATACACTCAGTGTAATATGTTAATGTCAATTTCCACCTGCTGACCCAGGATGGGTGTGTTAATTGTCATGCTAGTACTTTTATTTCACAAATGAGAGCAGGTGTCTCATGGTGTTCCTTGGCCTAAATGTCACTGAGAGTCGCTCTACTGGCTGTAACAGCTTTGTCACGATGGTTCGATCTATGAAGGTAGCTTTCCCCTATGAGTCACGGACCATAGTTTGTTTAGTTTAAAGCTCAACGCAGTGTTGATGTGCGTATCAGAGCTCACAGTTCCTGTGTTATATGGATGTTTTCCTAAATGTTATATTGGTGTGTTTTCGTTTTTTTATGTTGAGTGTAACTTGCATAAGCTTTGGGCAGATGTGGAGATAAAGGAGTATATGTCTAACCCTAAATATGCATTCACAAAATAAGGGTCTGTGTTATCTGAGCCTTAATGTAATGGGACTAAATTCGCCTATTAAAAGGAAAAAAGTCTTATCCTATCTTAAGTCGAAGCGCTGTGATATAGGATTTCTGCAGGAAACGCATTTATTAGATAATGAGGCAAAAAAACTAGGTGGGGGCTGGGTGGGACATGTGTTTGTAGCATCTGGGACAAGTCATAGTAGGGGAGTTGCCATCTTGATTAATAAACACCTGCAATTTAAGTGTATTAAAGAGACCAGAGATGACTCAGGCAGGATATTGGTAATGTTAGCAGAAATACAAGGCCTACTTGTAGTTCTGGTCAATGCGTATGCTCCTAACATAGATGACCCATCCTTTTTTGGCCTGTTGGAACATAAAGTGAGTGAGATGGGTAACTACCCAGTGATCATGGGCGGAGACTTTAATCAGGTGTGGGACCCAGTTCTTGACCGGCAACCCCCAACTCCTCGGCCTCGCAGATCTGTTAACATATTAAAGGATATGTGTGAGGGTTTGGGTCTTGTAGATATATGGCGCCTTCATGATCCAACATCCAGAGAATATACTTTTTTCTCCCCACCCCATGGATCACTCTCTAGGATTGACTATTTTTTTATTTCCGAATCCATTGTTTCTTCCACATTATCCTGTAGCATTGGCAGTATACATATCTCAGACCATGCCCATGTGATGGTTTACATCCTCCCTAATATTAAGTCAATTAGGTCCCCAAGATGGAGAATGAATTCAAGCCTCCTCCTGGATTCTGGCTTTAGAGAATCCTTACGAGCCCAAATTACCCTATTCAAGGAAACCAATTTACCCACAGCCCCCTCGATGGGTGTTGCATGGGAAGCCTTGAAAGTGTTCCTTAGAGGATTTGTCATTCAGCATGCAACATACAAGAAGAAACTAAATAAGGTGAAAGAAACTGAATTGGAGAAGCAGATTAAATCTGCAGAAAATGCCTATAAACAGAACATGTCTCCCACCAATTTAACTCAATTAACTCGTCTAAAATATCAGTTCAACACAATTCTTACGGAGAAAGCTGAGTTTGCCCTATTTAGAGCCAGGCAGAAACAGTTTGAAGAGGGGGATAGAGCAGGGAAAATGTTGGCGAGATATATAAAACAGAGGGAGAGTATGAGCGCTATTCCTGCGATTGAACATCAGGGGAGGGGCTTGTTAACCAATCCAACAGACATTAATACAGAGTTTAAGCAATTTTATTCCGACTTATATGTTTCAGAACTACAGGCAAATGAGGGTGAAATTAGAAGCTTCCTTAGTAGTCTAAGTCTTCCTACTCTAACAGAAGAGCAACGGGAATTTTTAGACGCGCCCATCACAGTGGAGGAGGTGGTAGAAGTCATTGGTAGCCTTCCGTCTGGCAAATCCCCTGGCCTCGATGGCTTCACAGCCGAATTTTACAAATGTTATGCTGCTGAATTGGCACCTCTACTTCTGGATATGTATAATGAGGCATTTGAAACTGGTACCTTGCCCCCCACTCTGATGGAGGCAGTTATTACCGTAGTCTTAAAGAGTGATAAAAATCCAACAGACTGTAAAAATTATAGGCCCATTTCCCTGCTTGGCTACAACAAAAAGGTGTTGTCAAAGCTTCTATCTCTTAGACTTAATAAAGTTATTACCTCGCTAGTCCACCCCGACCAGGTTGGGTTCATTCCCAAACGTAGCTACGCAGATAACATCAGATGCTTAATGAACATTGTGTGGGCTACTCGAAATAATGATTCTCCTGCAGCCGCCATTTCATTGGACGCAGAGAAAGCATTTGATAGGGTTGAGTGGCTCTATCTATTTCTCACTCTGGAGTCATTTGGTTTCAGTAATAAATTTATTACCTGGATTCGGCTGCTGTATACTCATCCTAGAGCAGCAGTGTTAACTAACGGCCTGATTTCGCCCTGGTTCGAGCTTAGCAGAGGGACTAGGCAAGGCGATGGTATCTCACCGGGCCTCTTTGCACTGGCCCTCGAACCCTTGGCTACAGCCATTCGTTTGGAACCGGCAATTCCTGGTTTTCAAATTGGCCAGTTAGTCCATAAACTTATGTTATATGCAGACAACATCCTGGTTTTCATCTCTGAGCCTGAACACTCACTTCCCGCACTCTTCAAAATTATAGACATTTTCTCTCATCTGTCAGGATACAAAGTTAATTGGTCGAAATCAGAGGTACTTCCCCTGACCTTGTACTGTCCGAAGTCATTGTTCCAGAGAGGGGAATTGTCATGGCCTAGCAATGGAATCAAATACTTGGGTGTTACTATTCCACCTAAATTGGCCGACTTAGCAAAGGTTAATATTGAACCTCGGTTGAGCCAACTCGAGGCAGATATTGATAGATGGGCCCCACTTTATTTGTCACTATTTGGGAAAGCCAACGTTTTAAAAATGTCCTGTATACCTAAATTTAATTATATTCTCCAAGCCCTCCCAGTTAGAATTCCACTCAAATATTTTAAAAGATTTGACAAGCTTTGCAACAAATTTCTCTGGAACGGCAAGTGCCCCAGACTTAATTTACATAAACTACAAAGGCCAGTTGACCAGGGGGGGCTGGGTATCCCTAATCTTTTGTTATATTATTATGCATTTGGTCTCAGACATCTCGCCCACTGGTCCCTGCCTCCAGAGCGAGCTCCGCCCTGGCACCGCATTGAAAGCACTCTATGCGATGCGCTATCTCCCATCCACTTTATCTCTGCAGTATTGTCTGAAGAAGCGCAGACTCATCCCATACTTGCGAACATGCAATGGATTTGGAAAATAATTTCAATTAAGATTAAATTTAATCCCCATCTGAATTTATCAGCAAGCATCTGGCTCAACCCTAGATTAAAAATAGAGAAGAAACCATTTCTTTGGAAGCAGTGGGTGGATAGCGGTATTTTGGTACTAGGGGATTTATATGACAAAGGCATAATGAAATCATTTGCGGCTCTGAAGCAACAATTTGGTCTCCACCAGCAGCAGTTCTGGAGATATCTTCAAATTAGGCACCTTCTAACTCAAACATTTGGCTCCACTTCATCCGCCCCGCCTACTTCTGATGTCCTCTCTAATGTTGTTAAAATATTTGGTACTGGTCACGAGGCTTCCAAATATTATTCCATGCTGCTTAAATGTTTTAATAATCCTGGCCCTAATCTTAAATCAGTCTGGGAGACGGACCTTAATCTATCTTTTACTACACAGGAATGGAATAGAAATAGAAAGAACAATATAAAATTATCTAGAGAACTCAGAACTAGACTAGTTCAGTTTAAGATAATAAACAGGGTATACTGGTCCCCCTCAAGGTTATTTAGGGCGAAATTAAGAGACAGCCCAAACTGCTGGAGGTGCGGGGTGGGTGTTGGCACTCTTTTCCACATGATGTGGTCCTGCTCTGTAGTACAAAGATTTTGGACCACTGTCCATGAGAATATAAAAATTATCCTCAAATTAGATATTCCATTCTGCCCGAATTTGTTTGTTCTTGGTGACCCTCTCCCTTTGAAACATCTTCCTGGGTCACAGGCAGACTGGGTCCAGACATCCCTTATGTTGGGGAGAAAACTTATTGTGACAGAATGGAAAGCGACCTCCCTGCCGTCAGTCAGGATATGGTTTTCTCAGCTTGGCATAGTCGCCACACATGAGCGCCTTTCCTTTAGGTTGGCTAATCAGGTGGATAAATACACTGCAAAGTGGGGGAATTTCATCTCCTTTATCAAAGGTCCTCAATATAACTAGGTAACAACAGACCAGCTCAAATTTTTATGAGATTATTTTGAATGATGATACATGCTGCTTAACTGTCTGCACGTCTGCCAAAGTATTGTTATATATGTACAATGTGTATGAATGTCTGTCTTTTTTGTCATTTTTTTTTTATCTTAATTTCAATTACCTATTATTTGCATTGTTAATTCTTCTCTTACCCAGTCTGTGCCGGCAGAGTTAGATTTGTTTTTATGTTTTATTGTGTATGGTGTTTTTCCTTTTTATTGTTCATGTCTTGTCTCTTTCTTGTAGCTTTGGGTTGATGACTGTCTGGTGTGTTGTTTGTCTTTGTTCTAAAACAATAAAAAATACTGATCTCAAAAAAAGGACAATAAAGTATACACACTGATCAGGCATAACATTATGACTACCTGCCTTATATTGTGTTGGTCCCCATTTTGCTGGACAAAGAAAAAACCTTTTGGAGGAAAACTCACATGAAACATACTTACTTGTACACCTCTCCTACTGTCCAGCATGATACTGGTAGTATTATGATGTGGTGCTGTTCTGCTGTCAGTGGATCTGTTGCTCTAAAGAAAGTTAATGGAACAATGAAGAAGGAGGATTATCTCCAAATTCAAGATCATCGGCAGAAGATTGGGTCTTGGGTGCAGTTGGGTGTTCCAACAGGACAATGATCCCAACACACATCAGAAGTGGTAAATGAATGGATCAATCAGACTAGAATTGAGGTTTGCAATGGCCTTCCCAAAGTCCTGACTTATACTCCATCAGGACATGTGGACTGAGAAACAAGTCTGCCAAGAAGCCAACACATTTACTTTAACTTCACAAATTGTCAAGAACAGTGGTTAAAAATTCAGACAGAGGACAACCAGAAGCTTGTGGATGGCTATCTGAATGGTGACCTTTACTTTGACGAGATCTATCAACACGATATCTAACCTTGACTCGAGCGTGACTCTTGGGTACTTTTAAATGGTAGACTAGGCTGTAGACTCTTAGTTGGAACACGTGTTACCATCAAACTAACTCTGACATAAAGTTACATAAGAGTCATACAGTCTTTTGTTGTGAAGTTTCCCACTGACTTCTGATTGGAAGGACATAGAGCTAGAGCCAACATATTCTTGTAAAACATTTTAATAAAGTCCTATGAAAGAATGGATAAAGTTTCACTGCTTTTTGTCTTTAGTACCTCATGCTGACTGCAGTCAGACAATTCTCTCAACATTTATTGTTAGTGTTTCTCACCTTTCCTGTAAAGCCCACACCTGTATAAATTCACAATTACATTAACATCTACCTCAGATTTGCAAACATACAAAAATCTCATTAACTGACCATTGGTGAGACACATTTGGATGCTCTACTTGTGTCCAAACATGATTATTACTATTGAATGATTACTATTGAATGCCTTTATTTTGACATAAGGCACACAGTTTTTGTTCTTTACTTGAAAACATTGACTCGTTTATTAGATTGTCTTTTCTTTTTTTCCATTGTTAATGATGTTTTAATGCAAATATCATCTTGATCAATGTGAACTGCTCTGACAGTATAAACTGGAACTCGCTATATAACGAGCAGCTCGACCTGACTGTACACTCAGTGATGTAAACTGGCCTTAATAGCACACGGACTGTCTACAGCTGGGTGCTGCAGAGGGCCACCAACAGTCCGTCAGCTTCATTGTCACACATGGGACCCTCTGTATCTGTTGCCTGGTATTGGCAGGTTTGTTTCTCGGAGGCGGACTGCAGTCTGTTCCTGTTCAGGTATTGGCTGCAGGAGCAGAAGGTGTGGTAGAAGGAAGAGGAGAGGCCGGCGATATCGTTGGAGATGTAGGGGAGAACCTCTGGAGATGCCTGGTTATAGTAACTGATCTGAAAAAAGGTCCAAATTAAAGTTTGTTCAGATTATATGTAAATAAACGCTCAATCACTCAAACTGTTGTCGGTCTCACCAGTGACATGTTGTTCTTGGTCTCCAGTATGGTAAACCCAGCACACAGAACCTCTCCTCTGTTGTATTCCTCAGTGGGAGGATGAGTGGGCAGGGACACTGACCGCAGAGCAATCACATACGGGTCTCTGAGGAGGAAAGACAAGAAAGCACAGTAAACCCTGAAGGATGGCGGTGTTTCAACTGTTATGGAGACCATCTGGCCTGTCATTCTACTGACCCGCGGCCACACGGTCTCCTCTTGGAAGCCAACAAGATGAAGTCCTGGAGAATCCCTTCTCCCTCCTTGGCTGAGATCGGGGAACCTACTCCACCATGACGCACTGATGGAGTCACCACACGATACAGGTAGTCGTCAGCGTCCACGCGGTGAATCAGTTCACATTTCCTGATTCAGGAAAGGGCACAAAGTGAGAGCACTGACGAGGCTGTTGGCAGACATGTCCTTTATTTGGAATGAATTGAAGGAATACTGTTCAAACACCCTGCACAGGGTCCTCTTATGTTTTTCTTTGGTTGTTTCTCTGTTTTAAATCAAGTCTCCAGCTACTTCAGTTGTTTAGCAGAATGCCGCAACTCTGTTTTACTGTGAAGCTCCAGAAATGTTCTGTGGACTATGACACTTCACCTGACTTTACATCATCAGGAGGAGGAGAGGAGGACTGAGGATTCTGAAAGAACCTGTCAGGTCAGTTTGCTGATGCAGAGTGCTCTAACCCTAACCTCTCTGGGAGTCCTTAATACCTCCTCCTCTCTGGTGCTCTGAAAAACATCCTGACAGGCCGCCTGTCACCAGCTGGTCTGGAGATAATAACAATAACTAATATAATATATGGAGTGAAATGGGAGTTGTGTGATTCCAGTGAATAATGCACTGAGCATCATGCTGTCTTCACTCAGAGCAGGATCTCCAGGTCCCTCAGCATCCCGTCATCTTCACTGAATACTGATGATTAATCTGTTTATAATTATGATGATTACTCTTGATATTATTCATATTATTAATATTGATCATACTGAAAAAGAGAACAGATTTGATTTTAGTGGTCAGGAATAAAATGAGTTGTTACTTCGTTCATAGATTTCTTAACTAATTTAATGAACAAAGGTCCACTGAAGCTGAACTATTCCCCATTTTGAACCACACATTTCATGTTCCCCTTGTCTTATTTCCATCAACATGTACAATTTCATGTGAACAAATGCTTTCCATTTAGATTCTACTTTTTTTATTTACTCACCTCAGACTATGCTTTCAGATCATTTTACATTTTAATTTTGTTCAATTTACTTTTTCTTTATAAGTTTATTTATGATCTGATTATCCCTAGTTGTGTACTGAAATTATGATCTTTTTATTTGTATTTATTTTACTTTGAATTTGGCCTGAAACATCCTCCATACAGAGGACACACTGAGTGCTCTGAAACTGGAACTGTGTAGTTCTGAACATCCATTTCTGACTGAATGTGTGACGCACCATGCTCACAGATAAACAATCTGCAGCCTAATGGTTACTGTCAATCACTAACTAATTTCATTTCTCCACCTGTACGCAAGTGAAGCTCCTTTTCTAAATCCTGGGAACGATTTCTCGTGTTTCAGCCCGAACATGCAGAAGACATACTGCACTTGTGACAACGCGCATTGTTTACATCAGCTTCATTGAGATTTAACAGACATTGAGCACATTGTCATTAGAGCAGGTTTCCGTCTGGCTGAGAGAGCTGTCCAGTATAGCCTCATGAAAAGGAGATGGCTCTTCTGGAGTATGAGTAACAATAACACAGTAAATACTGCAGCACCCAACAAAAACACTGAATACATGAATCTGAGGGAGAACGCTGCCCCCTGTTCAAGTAGATTCAAGTTTCAACTCATGTTGTTGTCAATTTCTGGTGTTAACTCACAAACGTCCTCAAAAAAACAGGCTAAATGTGAAAGAAAGCCTCCAAGTGCTGCCTCTGAATCCTTCCCTGAGCACCATCTCATCTCATCATACGGCATACTCTGACCTTTGTGTGTGTGTGTGTGTGTGTGTGTGTGTGTGTGTGTGTGTGTGTGTGTGTGTGTGTGTGTGTGTGAGAGTGTGTGTGTGTGTGTGTGTGACAGCATTACTGATAGTGTGTGTCCCAGCTTGGTCTGTTGCTCAGCTCGGCCAGCAGACAAAAAGCTCTGTGAGCAGAAACATCCACTTCTGCTTCGACCCTAAAGCTCAACACTGACTTCTGCTCCAGGGTGTAAAGATGAACCTGAGAACAAAGAAGAATGAAACATCCAGCTCCTTCTGAACCAGCAGGAACAAAACTCTCACCTTCAATGAGACAACAGCAGCTACCTTGTCTTTCTCAGAGCTGAGGCGCCACTTTTTCCGAGCAGCCAACATCTTCAGAGCTGAGACATTGTTATAGCTCAGATACACCTGGGACCACACACACACACACACACACACACACCCACACACACATACATACACACATACAACAATGAAAGAATAACTTAAATAAAATAAAATGAAAAGCAATGTTCATGTAGACAAGGATAAATGTGCTTTTAAGATGGTAGACTTTTTAACAACATGCACCCAAGAATAAACTTTCCTCAGTCCATGCTGATGTCTGGTTGCAGCTCTGTTTTACTGTGACGCTATCAATCAAAAGCACGTCACATGAACTAAAACATGCTTGTAAATATTCAGTACTAAACTTGGAGAAATTAATATGGTCCTTGAATCAGGAATCATGAACACTGCTCTGATCATGGCAGGATTATCAGAGTTTGGCCTGAGTCAATTGTTTCATACAGAGCTACGAGTCTCTTGATGTTAACGAAATATGATCTCAGATCAGGGAATATCATTTCTCCAGCTGTTTGAAACAAAGGGATAATGTCATAATAAAAAATAAGTCTAATAAAGCAGCATGTCATGACTGTGACATGTTCTTATGTCTGCTTTGGCTTTAGACGCTCCCACCTGTTAACCAGTGATGGATTCTGTCAGGTACTACAACCCAGCGGCACGAACCTCATGTCGCCTTATGCTCTCTCATTCTGTCTCTTGTTCTTTTTGTGTAAACAGACAGAACACGCACACCACAGGTCTGGTTTTTGTAACACACATCTGTTTTATATTTTGAGCTGCTGTCTGTTTTGAAGCACCAGAGAGCATTCAGACACAGTGTGAATGTCAGCTGGCAGCTTAGGTCCTGAATGGAAATGCTGAGAGAAACATTTATGTGTGTTAATTTGGAAGACATTGGTCCACAGTAATAGACAAATGAGGCACAACCCAGTAGATGAAGGAGAAATACACAATATGTCATTTCTGCCTCCAGGGTTCTCAGCTGCTCACAGCCTCTAGCTCTGGAGGAGAGAGTGGGAGCAGATCCAGAACTCATGGAGGAACAAACACCTAGAGTCTCATCAGATTCTGTTCTGATCCAGAGACGTTTATTGACGGGAGGAGAGCGCTGAGATTGCTTTTGAACTTTTAGGATCAAAAAATTGATTTATCTTTACTCCTGTTTATCAACCTGACTGCAGCAATGATCCTAAACTCTGGGAAATGTACTTTACCTCATGAATGTAACATTACAGAGAGGAGAGGGGAAAAAGAAGAGAGAGAACCAGAGTCTCTGCTGAGTGCTCACTCATGCCATCCTCTACCTTCTACACCAAGCCCACTCGCATCTGGACAAGGGAAGCGGCACAGTCAGGATCCTCTTCCTGGACTTTTCGAGTGCCTTCAATGCCATCCAGCCCCTTTTACTCCAGGAAAAACTCATCAAAAATGGAGTGGACCCCTGCCTGGTTGCTTGGATTTCCAGCTACCTCACCGACAGATTGCAGTATGTCAGGCTGAAGGACATCATGTCTGACACTGTGATCAGCAGCATAGGAGCTCCGCAGGGGACTGTGCTGCCCCCCCCCCCTTCACTCTGTACACAGCGGACTTCTGCGACAACTCTGATACGTGTCACATCCAGAAGTTCGCAGATGACACGGCCATCATGGGGTGTATCAGAGATGATGAAGAGGAGGAATACAGGAGCCTGATGAGGAACTTTGTTGTCTGGTGCCACACAAACAACCTGCAGCTCAACACCTCAAAGACTAAAGAACTGGTCATTGACTTTGGGAGGGACAGACCCAGACCTAGACCAGTTCTATTAGGAGCAGAGGAGGTGGAGGATGTGGAGACCTACAAATATCTTGGGCTGTGGCTGGACAACAAGTTGGACAGGACGAGCAACACCAAGCAGCTGTATAGGAAGGCTCAGAGCAGGATGTACTTCCTGAGGAGGCTGTGATCCTTTAACATCTGCAGGAAGCTCCTGCAGATGTTCTATCAGTCCATGGTCGCCAGCGTTCTCTCCTACGCTGTGGTGTGCTGGGGCGGGAGCACATCAAAGGCAGACCTCTACAGGTTGGAGAAGCCGGTCAGGCGGGCCGGCTCTGTGGTCGGCATGAAGCTGGACCCTCTGGTGACAGTGGCAGAGAGGAGAACCCTCAACAAACTGCGGGGCATCATGAACAATGCCAACCACCCTCTGCACACTGTCATCAGCAGCCGGAGGAGCTGGTTCAGCGACAGGCTGCTCCTTCCAAAGAGCTGGACAAACAGACTGAAAAACTCCTCTGTCCCCCCCGTCATCAAACTGTTCAACTCCTCACTGGGGGGGAGGAAGGCCGACAGGCGAACAGGGACTGAGAGATAGGGAGGAGGAGAGGTCTGCCCAACTATAACTATAGACATGCTGGACTGTTCATGAACAAAACGTACAATAAACAACACAATAACCATGTGCAATAATAACAGAACCATAACAGATACTGTGTACCTGTGTACAGTTTTACATGTGTGTGTATCAGTGGCGGCTGGTGACTGAAAAAATTGGGGAGGACAGGAGGAAAACCAGTCCACGGTTATTTTTGTTTTATACAAGTCAACTACTTACCCCTACTTTCTTATATTCAATGAAAATTAAGCAATAAAACAATGACTTACAAAACTTCTTTAAAAAACATTTTATTAAATGGCATATATATATATATATATACATATATATATATATATACATATATATACACATATATATACATGCACATGCACAAATGTATATATATATATATATATATATATATATATATATATATATATATATATATATATATATATATATATATATATATATATATTGTTATGCCCAGTCTAGGGGCCTAGGACACAACATGAGAAAGCCCCATCTTCCACAAGTCCCAAGTGACCACAACACGGATTTTGAAGAATAATAGAAAAAGATTTATTTACAACAAAAATATTAGAAGTGACAAAAATAGATAACATATATATATAAGCTGAGTTATAGGCTTCAGGGTGGACTAAGGCCAAAATAACAAACAAAAGGGTCCTGTCTAGGAAATAATCAACCTTACCTAACCAAACTTAAGAACAAACAAATGACACAAGACTTACCTCCCTAACTAAGTAAACAGGAAAAAAAGTATGGTTAACAAAACTGGCAGTCCACCCCTACTACTCAGAATAAACTAAACTACTCAAAGGAACTGCAGAGCTAAAGTGTGGCCAGTTGGGAGGTGAGGAGGATGAGGAATGCCCGCTGCCATCAGACGTCCGCCATCTTGGCTCTTTATATAGCAGGTGGTGGTGAGTGCCGCCAATCAGAAGCCAGGGCCTGGAAGCACTCGACCAATCATCGGACAGCTACGGCACACACCTATTTACATAACGGCTGAAGGCAGACAAACAGCACACACACACACACACACACACACAGCAGCTTGACTAACAAAAATAATAACTACAGTCATAACACCCCCACACCCAAGAATTAAACACACCCCTACAGTGTTTAATCCGTTGGATCTGAGGAACACCTGGACAAAGCATCCGCTATTACGTTGTCGGTGCCCTTCTTGTGAAATATCTGCAGATTAAAATCCTGCAGAAGAAGAGACCAGCGCATAAGTCGCTGGTTGGAGTTCCGCATATGGGCAAGGAATACTAAAGGGTTATGATCCGTGAAAACTTGGACAGGCTGCGAACTAGACCCAAGATAAACCTCAAACTGCTGCAAGGCAAATAAGAGGGCGAGAGCTTCTTTTTCAATTGTGCTGTAATTAAGCTGGTGCTTATTAAACTTTTTGGAGAAGTAACAGACAGAGTGGTCAATAGCCTGTTCGTCTTCCTGCAGAAGCACGGCACCTGCGCCACACGCGCTCGCATCAACTTCGAGTTTGAAGGGTTGCGTGAAGCGGGGCGCAGCGAGGACTGGCGCACTACACAGGAGAGCCTTGGCAGATTCAAAGGCAGCCTGGCAAGCGGGGGACCAAACAAAGTTTTTCAAGGGACTTACAAGACCGGTAAGAGGAGCCACCACATCGGAAAAGTTTCGACAGAAGCCACGATAATACCCACACATCCCAAGAAATCGACGCAACGCTTTCTTGGACTGTGGGACCGGGAAATCAATAATCGCCTGCACTTTTTCGGCTAGAGGACGCACCTGCCCCTGACCTACCTGTTTACCTAAATAAGTAACGGTGGCCTTGCCGAATTCACATTTCGCCAGGTTTAATGTGAGGGAGGCTTCGCGGAGACGGCTGAAAATAAGGGACAGCGTGTGCAAATGATCGGACCAGGAGGAGGAATAAACAACCACATCATCTAAATAAGCCTCGCAGTTATCGACGCCAGATAACACGCTATGCATTAATCGTTGGAATGTAGCGGGAGCATTACGCAGCCCGAACGGCATAACAGTGTACTGGAGGAAAGTGTCAGGTGTAACAAAAGCTGATATTTCGGAGGCCCGTGGTGTTAAAGGGACTTGCCAGTAACCTTTTAACAGGTCCAGCTTCGTCACAAATTTGGCGGAGCCTACACGATCTATACAGTCCTCCATCCTGGGGAGCGGAAATGAGTCAGGTTTTGTAACTGCATTGACTTTTCTATAGTCATTGCAAAAACGAGGGGTGTTATCGGGTTTCGGAACCAAGACGCAGGGTGAGCTCCACGCACTCGTACTGGGAACAGCTAATCCATGTTCAACCAGATAGCTCACCTCCTGCTGCATCAAGGCCCGTTTAGTTGGATTAACCCGATACGCGTGCTGCTTAATGGGTCTGTGGCCCTCCACGTCAATGTCATGATATAGGACAGTCGTTTGGCGGGGATGGTCAGAGAAAAGCAACAGATTGTCCTCAATCAACGCTTTGATATCTGCTCGGGCCGAAACAGACAGATGAGACAGAAAACCTTCCAAGTTACTTAACATCTCTGAATTCCTCAAACGAGCGGCCGGCATTAGGCCACTTTTCTCTGCCAACCCATCATCAGCCAGGTGGTACTGAGGAGGAGCAGCGGACACGGGCATCACGGGCGCAGCAGGAGTCGACGGAGGATTGCTCTCTCTCGAAAAGTAATGTTTCAACATGTTTATATGGCATACTCTGGATTTTCGTTTCCGATCGGGGGTCTGAACAACATAGTCTGTATCACTGAGTTTTCTCTCCACCGTGTATGGACCCGAAAACCGGGACCGCAAGCTGGATCCAGGTAACGGAAGCAGCACCAGAACTTGTTCACCTGATTGGAATACGCGGAGGACAGACTTTTTGTCATAACGACGCTTCATTTTGGATTGGCTTTGTGCCAAATTTTCACGAGCTAACTGACAAACATGATTAAGACGCTCACGAAACGAACTGACATAATCCAGCACATTATGCTCAGTTTTTGGCGACTCTGACAGCCACTTTTCTTTAAGGAGTCGAAGTGGACCGCGCACCGTATGGCCGAAAACCAAGTCACAGGGACTGAAACCTAAGGACTCTTGTGGAGTTTCACGCACAGCGAATAACAGAAGAGGGAGGCCCTCATCCCACTCTTTGTTAGACTCGAGACAGTATTTGCGCATCATGGATTTTAATGTTTGGTGGAACCTCTCAAGCGCGCCCTGGGACTCTGGATGGTAAGGACTTGATTTTACATGCTTCACTTTTAGCTCTTTCATTACCTGTGCAAACAGTTTGGACATGAAGTTTGTACCTTGGTCACTCTGAATAGTTTTCGGCAAACCAAACGTCGAAAAGAACTTAGTGAGAGCTTTCACAACCGGTTTTGCTCTTAGAGTGCGCAGTGGGATGGCCTCAGGGTACCGCGTCGCAGCGCACATCACAGTCAGGATGTACTGATGTCCGGATTTAGTTTTTGGTAACGGACCCACGCAATCTACCAACACTCGTTCAAACGGCTCCCCAAGCACCGGGATCGGGTGCAGGGGGGCCGGACGAATAGGCTGATTTGGTTTTCCCACAACCTGACATGTGTGACAGGTGCGGCAATATTTCACTACGTCGGATTTTAACCCGGGCCAAAAGAAATTGCGCAACACGCGATGGTACGTCTTTTTGACACCAAGGTGGCCAGCTAAGCTGGAGTCATGTGCCAGACTTAGAATTTGCACACGATAGTCTGCTGGTACAACCACCTGATTAACAACGTGCATCTTACTGGAGTCGGGACTCCACCGTCTCATCAATACACCGTTGTCCAGAAAAAACACACAAGGTTGGCTATCCTCCTCGGCGGCTACAACAGAGGAGAGACACAAAGTTAGAGACGGGTCATTTCTCTGCGCATCGATCAACATTTCTCTTGTCACGTCTAAACTTAGGTCTGCGTCAGCAGGAAAACAATCAGGCTCAATGACACCTTTGACCACGTCACACTTCATAGTGGGGGACACAGAAAAGGAGGGCTCACCCTCATTTGATGTAGCCATAAACGACTCAGACAGATCCACAGCTTCACCCAATTTACGAGCCTGTGCGCGCGTAATTGCGCACACAGGAAACACATTTGGAACAGACACATCAACAGAATCAGAAGCGGGGCAGCAAGCAGGCGCAACCGAAATGGGATCATTAACGACTTCAGGCAGAGGAAACACATTTCCTCCGGCCAAATCATTCCCCAAAATAAACGAAATACCATCAATCGGAAACCGTGGGAGCACGGCAACTTTCACATGTCCCGACACGAGCGGTGAATGCAAGTGGATCATGTGAAGTGGGGCGCTAAGTTCGCTCATTTTGATTCCCCACACTAGCAAATCAGAAAAACACGAAGTCTCATTCGAGAGCGGCAGGACACTAGACAGCATGAATGAATGATAGGCGGCTGTATCACGGAGGATTGTCACCGGTACTTTACCAGACCCCTCGCCGGTTAAGGAAACAAACCCCTGTGAAATAAACGGCTTGAAACGAGGGTCAATTTTTGCGTTTACCTCTGGTTCAGGTAAAAGCTCAGCGTGACATACAGGAGGGGACGCGGTGTTAATGAACCCCACCCCTGCGGGAGATTTACCATTTTTAGTTTGTCCTTTTTTTCTAAGAGCCGGACAGACAGCGATCAAATGGCCTGACTCATGGCAGTAAAAACACTCACGGTTCTCACCCGCAGCTGGTGAGGTGCTTTTACGCATCAGCCTCGGAGATCGGTTTCTGCGCTCAGGCATTTGGCCTACATTTGAAACGCGCGGCGTCGCCGGCATAGAAAAAACGCTTTTATGTGTCAAAAGGAACTCATCAGCCAGCACGGCTGCTTTAGTTACCGACGCAACTTTTTGTTCATTTAAATAAACAACAATTCGTTCCGGCAAACACTTTTTAAATTCCTCGAGCAAAATAAGTTCTCTCATTTCAGCCACAGATTTTACATCAAACGCCTGACACCATTTGTCAAACAACACGCTCTTGTCACGCACAAACTCAACGTATGTCTGGTTGGCAGTTTTCTCACTATTTCTGAATTTTTGGCGATAAGCTTCGGGGACAAGCTCATAAGCCTGCAACACGGTCTTTTTTAAACTGTTATAGTCAAGACTATCCTCAATAGACAGACTGGCACAGACCTCCTGGGCCTTCCCCACTAGTTTACACTGAAGGAGAAGTGACCAGAACTCTTTGGGCCAACTAAGGGCGGCAGCTATCCGCTCGAAAGCGCTGAAATACGAGTCCACCTCGGACTCACGAAACGGAGGGACTAAAGAAATGTGCTTACTAATGTCAAAAACAGGAGCAGAAACAGATCTACGGCCAACAAGAGACAAAGGGGAGGAGGTTACAGGGGCTCCTTTCTCCAGCTCAAGCACCCTGATACGCAGATGCATGGCTTGCACCTCTAGCTGTTTATTCTTAGTCTCCACCTCTTTTATTTTGAGGGATATGCGGAGATCCTCTGTGGTCATGCCACCACTCATGAGAGGATCTGTGACCGGCCCAGGCTCCACACCAGCAGCGAACATGTCAGCAACCTCCGCCGCTTTCACCTCCGCCACCAGTGCGTCACCTGCCGCGTCACCTGCAGCGTCAGCCGCATCAACAGCCAGTTTAGGTAGGACGCCCTGCTCCACTAACTCGGCACACAGCAACTGTTTGAGCTCTGCTTTCTTGGTACTGTAAGGCACCTGCACATTATAACAATTTGCCACAATCAACAGGTCTGCTTTTTTGCATTTTTCGATTTTAGCCAAAGACGGATTGGTCACAAAATCATCCAGCGAAAACTCCATAATTCCCCACACACCAAAAAAACTGCCAACCAGAAAAAAAAAATACTCACCGAACCTACCCGAAAACGAAGCGAGACAAGATCCCGGACACATACATATACTAGAGATGCAGCGATCCAGTTTTTTCCGATCCAATCCGATACCGATACCTGGACTGAGCGTATCGGCCGATACCCGATACCGATCCGATACCATTGTTGAATTAATAATAAACTGTATACCTTCCACCATGTGAAAGGGACTAAAGGCACCAGACTTTCCTAACTAAGACAAAATAATCAAACAGCCACCGAAGATTGTAAACATGTGTAACATTAATAATAATAATAATGATAATAATAATTAAAGCTGCAAGCAGCGTCTAACGGGCCCTCGCAGTTCACGCGCGTCGGGGCATGCCGCCGTCGATGCATGCTGCTGTCGGGGCATGCTGCCGTCGGGGCATGGTCAAGCAACACCTTCCGCTGAGGAAGTCGTTGCGTTCTGATTCGGTGGCCTGCTGTTGCCGGTGTGAAATAATGTACACTGAAGTCAGAAAAATTGTGTGAACTGCTACATGATTCCCTGGACAAAGACTGAGTCGATGGTCCGCCTCTTGAGCTGGCTGAAGCGAATGTGCACACGAGGCATGATGCAATGAAACAGTTTCAGGAAGAAGCTGAAAGAGTCGTCCTCCAGTAGCCTCACAAACCTTCCAGCTTCTCGCACAGTGGTAGGCTCAAACTCCCCTAATGGTTTCAAAACACTGGATGATGTCACCTTTGTGCTAAAACAGTCTTCACTGCACAGATATGGAAGTTCCATCTTAAGGGGGGTACACACTACAGGATAATCGGGGTGATTTTTGTCCAGATTTCCCGCTTACTAACAAAGCCAGCAAAGGAACGATTATCTGATGTTTGCAAAGGACACTGTGTCTGATTTTCCTGTGGTGTGGGGTGTGTTAAGAGTGATTTTGTCTGGTCAGACCCGCTCGGAAGGTGTCGGAAGGAGAGATCGTAAGTAATGAACATGTTTTGTATTTGCGACTAGAAATCCTGTAATGTGTGGGGTGTTCCGAACGGAGCCGAGCACGCACAGCATGTGATGTCACGTGGACCGGACAAACAGCCAATCAAGACGCAAGCTGAGTCAGCTGTGTTTCTACGTCATCCTTTTATCTACCTGTTGCCAGGGTCACCCGCAGTACCAGGGGCCAGAGCGCACAGCGCTGCTCTCGAAGCTATCTGTAATACTCCAACTCGCACTGTAACGCATAGAGCCCACACTCTCGCTGTCTCCATGACTTTTTCAGCCAGTAATAGGCCTAAAACAACCACCACTGCATCTTCCGGTTCGTCCGCCATGTTTGTTTACACTGAGGTCACGCTTGACCACGTGAGATTCATAATATTGAGTGTGAAGAACTTGATACTCTGCTGA
>OZ023166.1:31050256-31055256 GCA_963678695.2 Diplodus puntazzo | reverse complement strand
CCAGTTTCAAGAAGTTAAGACTTAAGAGTTGAGGAGGATATAACTGGAGATGTGATAAAGATAAATGATATGTCATCTGTTCTGTTCCATGTGTTAGTTTGTGATTAGTAAAAAAATTGAGGCAATCAATTGCCTCAGTTTGATGCAGATCTGAGATCTGGTGAGATTATTATGTGCCCATTTGGACTATTGGATATGGTTATGTGACTATTTGGACCAAACTGAGGTGTGACTAACATGCTATCCACACCTGACCTGACTGACTCCTGAACTTCTTCCTCACCTGGTTTCTGGGGTCCCAGGGGACAGACAGAGGGACCTCGGCCTGCTTGCAGGAAATGATGTATTTTCTGTAAAAACAAAGGAGAGCAATTAGAAGAATCTAGTATGATACTGTTATGTGAACAAAACAGCACCATGACATTGAAACATATGAGTTACCAACAACACTGCACTGCATGAATACTGAAAATGACTGCCGGTCTATAAACAAGGACCACGAGGAACATGCTTTTATCTTGATTGTGTCTTTACCCTGGACGATGTGAAGATACAGTCAGAACTGTGTGATAGATCACTCTATCAAACCTAGTTGTTTTTCTTAACACAGATAAGAAAAAAGACCAGTATTTGTATGTTTCATGTATGTTTTTAGCATGAGCAGTGAGGTGATACACATTTCTACACTATGCAGATGGCTGTGGGGCATATTGAGCATGTCCCCGAATGTTCCATCCATCTTAGTTTTAGTCCAAATATACTGACGATATCAAATAAACTGAAGGGCTGAGGAGGTATGTGCTCTTCACACGCACAGACAAACAGCTTACCTGTCCAATCGGATCTTCTTCCTGGCTATGGCTTCTTGAAAGCGCCTCTCTCCTTCCTGTAGATGAAAGAAAGACCTCACATCATCTGTCTGTCTGTCTGAGCAGTTCATTTAAATCACATTTCATTCAAAGGTGCTACATGGAGCATTTCAAGACATTGCTCTTATCATGAAATTGAAGCAATTTCCCCTCAGAGATCAATAAAGTATTTCTGATTCTGATTAAGATTTGTACTTCCATAAATTCCTACATGATAGATATAAAATAGAATGTTAAAAATGTGATTCATTTATCTTGTTCAGGATTATGAGGGTTTATGAGTGGAGACATTTTTCCCTCCAACATTCTTTCTACATGTTGAGTCACGTTGAGTTTACAGCTCTGATCTCTGCTCGGTCGGGCCTCCAGATAGCTCCAATAGCAGCCTTGGAAAACTTTTGTGTGAGGTAACATGGGGGCAATGTAAGCTCAAGTGAATCTGAGTGCAATTTATAACAGCTGGGAAATGATTAGCCATGTGCAGTATAATGTAGCTTCTTTGGGTGGTGCTGACTAACATTTCCATCTTTCATCAGTGGCTGTGGTACCAGGACCAACAGCTTGTCAGTTTCTGAGTATTACAAAACACTGACTGCACCTCCTCCCACTGTTTCAAATGACTTTATAATAATTAATTTAATTATGCATTATATTTTATTTATCTTGCCTGAGTATTGCCCTGTCTGAACACATACTCAGCTAGCTAATAAGGAGTTCATAACCTTCAAATGTAGCAATCCAGTGATTTCAGCTTTTAAACACTGGATAGCTTTTTTCCTGGACGTAATAACTCCGTAAACTCACCAGGGGTTCTGGTCGTATCCGTGGTAACGTACATAGCTTCCCATGGTTGTCAAGCACCTCAAAGATCATGAAGGCAGAGTTTATGTGTCGGTTAGGCCCTTCCTCCTGATAGGCCTCTGCACGCACCCCCACCTCAATGCTGAGGACACACATCAAATATTATCACGACCTGGTTCCTCCTCGCAGAGAGGTCAGGTTGGATCTTATCTCGTCTTATCTTCTGTATCTTTATCTTCTCTGATTATGGATGCATTTAAACCTGTTCTTAAAGGCATTGTTGACTATAGCCCTGAGCAGCAGCCTGTCTCCAATCTGAGAAGGTCCTCTGAAGGTGAACATGTCGATGGTCCGCAGAGTCGGGTGAGCCTGACACAGACGACTGCACACAGACAGACAGACATTACAGAGATACAGTGTGTGTGCGTGTGTGTGTGTGTGTGTGTGTGTGTGTGTGTGTGTGTGTGTGTGTGTGTGTGTGTGTGTGTGTGTGTGCATGTGTGTGTGACAGACCCACAGTACACAACAACAGCAGGCCTAAAGACACTGTCAACATACCATGCGTTATTACCATACAGCTTCTAAGCCTGTGGCTGACTAACATTAAAGGCTCGGATCACCACATAATCTAAATCTGCTGGCTGCACTCTTACTTTGATAGTCTATTAGAAAAAATAAATCACATGCCACACTGTAGATACTGGTCCAAATAAAAGTCATAAAGTGGTAACGTAGGACCCTGGGAGAGTGATGGTTTATTTATATCAAGGTCATGGTATGGCCTACTTTAGGGGCATTTGATTCTGTTGTACACAACCTCCAGGTATGACTATGGGAAATAAAGTCAGATATTTACAATCCCAGGTAGAATGGTTCAATAATGTTTGACAACTCCACCCCCCTTTATTTTGATCTAGGTTTTAGACTGAGTCCTGGAAACATCTTGGGGCAAAGATGTGCACAAATGGCACAATTGAAGACTGTTTTTTGGCATATTTCATTGTGTTTGGGCTTTAACTAATTATTATTTCCATCAATCTTTGTTTTTTTTGATTGACCAGTGATTGGTCTATGAAACTTCGTAGTTAAAAAACGATGCCAGTGGGCTGCCGTTTAGCTCAGTGGGTAGAGCAGGCGCCCCATGTACAGAGGCTCTGCCCTTGCTGCAGCGGCCCTGGTTTTAAGTCCCGGCCTGGAGTCCTTTGCTGAGTGTCATTCCCTCTCACTCTCAACCTGTTTCCTGTCATGTCTTCAGTTTTCCTGTCAATAAAAGCCAAAGGCTAAATTTAAAAAAAAAAACAAAAAAAAAACGAGGCCAGTTAAACCTTAAACCAAGTGGCAAGTTCAAATGTCTTTGTCTTCAACCAGTCGGCAGCTTTTCAATGATACGTGACACAGAAAGAAGCCATGTGTCTCAGAAGCCTCTGTGTGTGATTGTACCTGGCAGCAATTGTAGCTACATTCACCATCCAGGCCATGATCTGTCCCCCGAACGTATTCACCTGGCGTGTACACAAACAGATATCATACAGTCTATACTATAATGACCAAAATGTGTAACTTAAGAATATGGCAAAAAATCTGAATATTATACAAACATTCTAAGAATAATACAAAAAGAGCACTCATTGGCAATCATAATCAAATCATAAAGAATTGCTGATTGACAGCAATTAAATGGATAGAGAGGCGGACAGCCAGAGAGAAATAACCTGATGGTTAGTGTGTGGAGGTAGAACCAGCTCAACACTCTCCACCCTGGTCCTCTCTGCTGCCATCGCATCATCAACTGCAGAGCTGTCAGCTGACATACAAACAAAAGTCTGACATTAATGGACATGGTTGGTGTTATTCTATGTATTTTCCACATTCATATGAAAAGACCCAAACAAATAATTTCTCAGGTGGAGAAGCTCAGACGTCAATCGATACAGTGTTATGATTTCAACATGTCTTCTCGAGTGATTAGCAAATAGATATACAATGGAGTGAAGAAATGGAGAGAGATCAGGGCATGGTTCAAGGTAACACAACACATCTGGTAACCCATTAGCTAACATTAGCATCCAGCCACTTCATATCTAATATTACTCTTTCATTACATCCAGTGGGTTTTATTTCCTGGGTTAAATACATGTTTCCTTTTCTGATCATTTCATAAAGCACTATCAAACAGTAATGTTAGCAAGGAAGTGGTTGAATGCTAATGCTAGTTGTTGTCTGACAGACGCTTATGGTTTCTCAAATATGTTGTTTATCTTGAAGTATGGTTCCTTGTCCTCTGTCTTCTTAGTTGCTAATTAATAATGAAGCTGTGAAATGATATGAGAGTGATGTCAGAGGAAAATGGCCGTCATGTGGATACGGTCTACAGATTCCTACTGAAGGTGTACTGTAAATCTTTCAAATCCTCTCCCAAATATATTGTTTCATTAGCAGCAAACAGGAAGTAATAGCGCATCAATTCACATATGGTGTCCTAGTGAGTATTTCTGTCATCAGAGTGTGTCCTAACTACGCACAGTGTAGTTAATATTGACTCAACACTACTATTGAGTCAATATTAACAACAGTGTGTGTTCATGATAATCAGGAGCACAGCAGTGTTATGTGTTTTTAATCATTAAAGGAATGTCATGCTAACATAACATGCATGAGACCAAGCATAACATGCATGACATTCTTACAGGCCCACTGTTCCCATTGACACAATCTGTCAATCATAGTTTATAATATATATTTTATCATTGTGTTTGAAGCTTCAGTCCTTCGCTCTCATTCAGCAGCAACTTCAATCACCCATCAACTCTCCAAACCCAACCTACACTATCTGCTTTATCTGGCTGTGATGCAGCAGTGTGCATCAGACCTACCTTGCTGAATGGACCCATTGGAGAGCAGATCTTTGATGATGTCATCGTGTACCATCCTGACTCGCCGTCTCTCAGCTGCCAGGCTGTATTCAACCTGCTCCTTTTGAGTCTGAGGGACAGTGGCCTTCAAGATCACCTGTGAGGTAATGTCAGTAGATGTGTCTACTCATTGTGAGAAAACATCACACATACACACAAATGCACTACTCAATTGCAACAACCGACACAGGAATATGTTTTCTATTCATTTGCATCATGTTTTGTTTTTCAGTAATTCAGTTTGAAGGGTTAGGGTTATCTGCACTGTCCTGCTAGTATTTCAGCTCAGTTTAGCACCAGCAGCTGTGAAACAAAGCTTGCCAGCTAACTCCACAATCCAAGTAACACGAAGCAAGCTATCCCTGCAAAAGAAAGGAGCGACCAGTTTCCTCCATATAGCCTCTTTCATTGGACTTTG